>JAPYXD010000673.1:0-15734 GCA_030998225.1 Diplolepis rosae | reverse complement strand
AATTAAAAGTGGATATCGCAGCAAATAGTGTCAGTTACTCAGAAAAACTTCCATCCCCATACCTACCGGG
Source organism: Diplolepis rosae (assembly GCA_030998225.1). Lineage (NCBI taxonomy): Eukaryota > Metazoa > Arthropoda > Insecta > Hymenoptera > Diplolepididae > Diplolepis > Diplolepis rosae. Next base: position 15,664 of record JAPYXD010000673.1, on the reverse strand, counting down.
GATATCTATCGTTTTCAATCCAAAATCCCCAAGAATGTGGATAAAAAGTTTGGGAAATCAAACTATGCTCGATACCTAAAATGTTAGAAGTAGATATGACAGCAAATAGTGTCAGATACACAGGAAAAAACTTCCAACCCCATAACTACCGGGGTACCTATCGTTTTCATTACAAAATGCTGAAGAATGTGGATAAAAAGTTTGCGAAATCAAACTATGATCGATACCTAAAATGTTAGAAGTGGATATGACAGCAAATAGTGTCAGATACACAGGAAAAAAGTTCCATCCCCATACCTAGAGTGGATGTCTGTCGTTTTCAAACCCAAATGAGCCAAAATTTAAATAAGAAATTTGTTAAATCAAACTATGCTCCATACCTAAAATTTTATAAGTGGATATGTCAGCAAATAGTGACAGTTACTCTGGAAAAAACTTCCATCCCCATACCTAGCGGAGATATCTGTCGTTTTCAATCCAAAGTGTCTAAAAATTGGGATAAAAAGTTTGGGAAATCAAACTATGCTCGATACCCAAAATGTTAGAAGTGGATATGACAGCAAATAGTGTCAGATACACAGGAAAAAAGTTCCATCCCCATACCTAGAGTGGATGTCTGTCGTTTTCAAGCCCAAATGAGCCAAAATTTAAATAAAAAATTTGTAAAATCAAACTATGCTCGATACCTAAAATGTTAGAAGTGGATATGACAGCAAATAGTGTCAGATACACAGGAAAAAACTTCCATCCCCATACCTACCGGGGATATCTATCGTTTTCAATCCAAAATCCCCAAGAATGTGGATAAAAAGTTTGGGAAATCAAACTATGCTCAATACCTAACATGTTAGAAGTTGATATGAGAGCAAATAGTGTCAGTTACTCAGGAAAAAACGTCCATCCCCAAACCTACCGGGGATATCTTTCGTTTTCAATCCAAAATGCCCAAGAATGTGGTTAAGAAGTTTGGGAAATCAAACTATGCTCGATAAAAAACGTTATAAGTGGATATGACAGCAAATAGTGTCAGATACACAGGAAAAAACTTCCAACCCCATAACTACCGGGGCATCTATCGTTTTCAATACAAAATGCTGAAGAATGTGAATAAAAAGTTTGGAAAATCAAACTATGCTCGATAGCTAAAATGTGAAAAGTAGATATGACAGCAAATAGTTTCAGATACACAGGAAAAAACGTCCATCCCCGTACCTACCGGGGATATCTATCGTTTTCAATCCAAAGTGCCCAAGAATGTTAATGAAAAGGTTGTAAAATCAAACTATGCTCGATACCTAAAAATTTAAAGTGGATATCGCAGCAAATAGTGTCGGTTACTCAGGAAAAACCGTCCATCCCCAAACCTACAGGGGATATCTATCGTTTTCAATCCAAAATCCCCAAGAACATGGATAAAAAGTTTGAGAAATCAAACTATGCTCGATACCTAAAATGTTAGAAGTGGATATGACAGCAAATAGTGTCAGATACACAGCAAATAGTGTCAGATACACAGGAAAAAAGTTCCATCCCCATACCTAGAGTGGATGTCTGTCGTTTTCAAACCCAAATGAGCCAAAATTTAAATAAGAAATTTGTAAAATCAAACTATGCTCCATACCTAAAATTTAAAATTTGGATATCGCAGCAAATAGGGTCAGTTACTCTGGAAAAAACTTCCATCCCCAAACCTACCGGGGATATCTATCGTTTTCAATCCAAAATGTCTAAAAATGTGGATAAAAAGGTTGTAAAATCAAACTATGCTCGATACCCAAAATGTTAGAAGTGGATATGACAGCAAATAGTGTCAGATACACAGGAAAAAAGTTCCATCCCCATACCTAGAATGGATGTCTGTCGTTTTCAAACCCAAATGAGCCGAAGAATGTAAAATAAAAAATTTGGGAAATCAAACTATGCTCGATACCTAAATATTTTAAAGTGGATATCGCAGAAAATAGTGTCAGTTACACAGGAAAAATTCCATCCCCATACTAGGGGATGTCCTCATTTTCAACCCAAATGCCAAAATTGGACAAGAGTTTGGGAAATCAAACTGTGCTCATACCTAAATTTAAAGTGATATGAGCAATAGGTCAGTTACTCGGAAAAAACTCCATCCCCAACCTAGCGGGGATGTCTATAGTTTTCAATCCAAAGTGCCCAAGAATGTGGATAAAAAGTTTGGGAAATCAAACTATGCTCGATACCTAAAATGTTAGAAGTGGATATGACAGCAAATAGTGTCAGTTACACAGGAAAAAACTTCCATCCCCATACCTAGCGAGTTTATGTCTGTCGTTTTCAAGCCCAAATGAGCTAAAAGTGTGGAATAAAAAGTTTGGGAAATCAAACTATGCTCGATACCTCAAATGTTAGAAGTGGATATCGACAGCAAATAGTGTCAGAAACACAGGAAAAATCTTCCATCCCCATACCTACCGGGGACGTCTCTCGTTTTCAATCCAAAATGCCCAAGAATGTGGATAAAGAGTTTGGGAAATCAAACTGTGCTCAATACCTAACATGTTAGAAGTTGATATGAGAGCAAATAGTGTCAGTTACTCAGGAAAAACCGTCCATCCCCAAACCTACCGGGGATATCTATCGTTTTCAATCCAAAATGCGGAAGAATGTGGGTTAAGAAGTTTGGGAAATCCAAACTATGCTCTATAAAAAAAACGTTAGAAGTGGATATGACAGCAAATAGTGTCAGATACACAGGAAAAAACTTCCAACCCCATAACTACCGGGGATGTCTATAGTTTTCAATCCAAAGTGCCCAAGAATGTGGATAAAAAGTTTGGGAAATCAAACTATGCTCGATACCTAAATCTTTTAAAGTGGATATCGCAGAAAATAGTGTCAGTTACTCAGGAAAAACCGTCCATCCCCAAACCTACCGGGGATGTCTATCTTTTTCAATCCAAAATGCTTCAGAAAGTGGATAAAAAGTTTGGGAAATCAAACTATGCTCGATACCTAAAATGTTAGAAGTGGATATGACAGCAAATAGTGTCAGATACATAGGAAAAAACTTCCAACCCCATACATACCGGGGTATCTATCGTTTTCAATACAAAATGCGGAAGAATGTGGATAAAAAGTTTGGGAAATCAAACTATGCTCGATACCTAAAATGTTAGAAGTAGATATGACAGCAAATAGTTTCAGATACACAGGAAAAAACGTCCATCCCCGTACCTACCGGGGATATCTATCGTTTTCAATCCAAAGTGCCCAAGAATGTGGATGAAAAGGTTGTAAAATCAAGCAATGCTCGATACCTATTAATTAAAAGTGGATATCGCAGCTAATAGTGTCAGTTGCTCGGGAAAAAACTTCTCATCCCTATACCTACCGGGGATATCTATCGTTTTCAATCCAAAATCCCCAGAGAAAGTGGATAAAAAGTTTGGGAAATCAAACTATGCTCGATACCTAAAATGTTAGAAGTAGATATGACAGCAAATAGTGTCAGATACACAGGAAAAAACTTCCAACCCCATAACTACCGGGGTATCTATCGTTTTCATTACAAAATGCTGAAGAATGTGGATAAAAAGTTTGGGAAATCAAACTATGCTCGATACCTAAAATGTTAGAAGTGGATATGACAGCAAATAGTGTCAGATACACAGGAAAAAAGTTCCATCCCCATACCTAGAGTGGATGTCTGTCGTTTTCAAACCCAAATGAGCCAAAATTTAAATAAGAAATTTGTAAAATCAAACTATGCTCCATACCTAAAATTTTAAATGTGGATATCGCAGCAAATAGGGTCAGTTACTCTGGAAAAAACTTCCATCCCCATACCTAGCGGAGATATCTGTCGTTTTCAATCCAAAGTGTCTAAAAATTGGGATAAAAAGTTTGGGAAATCAAACTATGCTCGATACCCAAAATGTTAGAAGTGGATATGACAGCAAATAGTGTCAGATACACAGGAAATAAGTTCCATCCCCATACCTCGAGTGGATGTCTGTCGTTTTCAAGCCCAAATGAGCAAAAATTAAAATAAAAAATTTGTAAAATCAAACTATGCTCGATACCTCAAATGTTAAAAGTGGATATCGCAGCAAATAGTGTCAGTTACACAGGAAAAATCTTCCATCCTCATACATACCGGGGATGTCTCTCGTTTTCAATCCAAAATGCCCAAGAATGTGGATAAAGAGTTTGGGAAATCAAACTGTGCTCAATACCTAACATGTTAGAAATTGATATGAGAGCAAATAGTGTCAGTTACTCCAGGAAAAAACGTCCATCCCCAAACCTAGCGGGGATGTCTATCTTTTTCAATCCAAAGTGCCCAAGAATGAGGATAAAAAGTTTGGGAAATCAAACTATGCTCGATACCTAAAATGTTAGAAGTGGATATGACAGCAAATAGTGTCAGATACACAGGAAAAAACTTCCATCCCCATACCTAGCGGGGATGTCTGTCGCTTTCAATTCAAAATGTCTAAATGTGTGGATAAAAAGTTTGGGAAATCAAACTATGCTCGATACCTAAAATGTTAGAAGTGGATATGACAGCAAATAGTGTCAGAAACACAGGAAAAATCTTCCATCCCCTTACCTACCAGGGACATCTATCGTTTTCAATCCAAAATGCCCAAGAATGTGGATAAAGAGTTTGGGAAATCAAACTGTGCTCAATACCTAACATGTTAAAAGTTGATATGACAGCAAATAGTGTCAGTTACTCAGGAAAAACCGTCCATCCCCATACCTACCGGGGATATCTGTCGTTTTCAATCCAAAGTGTCTAAAAATGTGGATAAAAAGTTTGGGAAATCAAACTATGCTCGATTAAAAAAACGTTAGAAGTGGATATGACAGCAAATAGTGTCAGATACACAGGATAAAACTTCCAACACCATAACTACCGGGGCATCTATCGTTTTCAATACAAAATGCTGAAGAATGTGAATAAAAAGTTTGGAAAATCAAACTATGCTCGATAGCTAAAATGTGAAAAGTAGATATGACAGCAAATAGTTTCAGATACACAGAAAAAAACGTCCATCCCCGTACCTACCGGGGATATCTATCGTTTTCAATCCAAAGTGCCCAAGAATGTTAATGAAAAGGTTGTAACATCAAGCAATGCTCGATACCTATTAATTAAAAGTGGATATAGCAGCTAATAGTGTCAGTTGCTCGGGAAAAAACTTCCATCCCCATACCTACCGGGGATATCTATCGTTTTCAATCCAAAATCCCCAAGAATGTGGATAAAAAGTTTGGGAAATCAAACTATGCTCGATACCTAAAATGTTAGAAGTAGATATGACAGCAAATAGTGTCAGATACACAGGAAAAAACTTCCAACCCCATAACTACCGGGGTATCTATCGTTTTCATTACAAAATGCTGAAGAATGTGGATAAAAAGTTTGGGAAATCAAACTATGCTCGATACCTAAAATGTTAGAAGTGGATATGACAGCAAATAGTGTCAGATACACAGGAAAAAAGTTCCATCCCCATACCTAGAGTGGATGTCTGTCGTTTTCAAACCCAAATGAGCCAAAATTTAAATAAGAAATTTGTAAAATCAAACTATGCTCCATACCTAAAATTTTAAATGTGGATATCGCAGCAAATAGGGTCAGTTACTCTGGAAAAAACTTCCATCCCCATACCTAGCGGAGATATCTGTCGTTTTCAATCCAAAGTGTCTAAAAATTGGGATAAAAAGTTTGGGAAATCAAACTATGCTCGATACCCAAAATGTTAGAAGTGGATATGACAGCAAATAGTGTCAGATACACAGGAAAAAAGTTCCATCCCCATACCTAGAGTGGATGTCTGTCGTTTTCAAGCCCAAATGAGCCAAAAATAAAATAAAAAATTTGTAAAATCAAACTATGCTCGATACCTAAAATGTTAAAAGTGGATATCGCAGCAAATAGTGTCAGTTTCACAGGAAAAATCTTCCATCCTCATACATACCGGGGATGTCTATCGTTTTCAATCCAAAATGCCCAAGAATGTGGATAAAGAGTTTGGGAAATCAAACTATGCTCAATACCTAACATGTTAGAAGTTGATATGAGAGCAAATAGTGTCAGTTACTCAGGAAAGAACGTCCATCCCCAAACCTAGCGGGGATGTCTATCTTTTTCAATCCAAAGTGCCCAAGAATGAGGATAAAAAGTTTGTGAAATCAAACTATGCTCGATACCTAAAATGTTAGAAGTGGATATGACAGCAAATAGTGTCAGATACACAGGAAAAAACTTCCATCCCCATACCTAGCGGGGATGTCTGTCGCTTTCGATCCAAAATATCTAAAAATGTGGATATAAAGGTTTTAAAATCAAACTATGCTCGATACCTAAAATGTTAGAAGTGGATATGACAGCAAATAGTGTCAGATACACAGGAAAAAACTTCCATCCCCATACCTGGCGGGGATGTCTATCGTTTTCAATCCAAAATGCCCAAGAATGTGGATAAAGAGTTTGGGAAATCAAACTATGCTCAATACCTAACATGTTAGAAGTTGATATGAGAGCAAATAGTGTCAGTTACTCAGGAAAGAACGTCCATCCCCAAACCTAGAGTGGATGTCTGTCGTTTTCAATCCAAAATGCTTCAGAAAGTGGATAAAAAGTTTGGGAAATCAAACTATGCTCGATACCTAAAATGTTAGAAGTAGATATGACAGCAAATAGTGTCAGAAACACAGGAAAAAACTTCCAACCCCATAACTACCGGGGAATCTATCGTTTTCAATCCAAAATGCTTAAGAATGTGGATAAAAAGTTTGCGGAATCAAACTATGCTCGATATCTAAAATGTGAAAAGTAGATATGACAGCAAATAGTGTCAGATACACAGGAAAAACATCCCCGTACCTACCGGGGATATCTATCGTTTTCAATCCAAAATGTCTAAAAATGTGGATAAAAAGGTTGTAAAATCAAACTATGCTCGATACCTAAATCTTTTAAAATGGATATCGCAGCAAATAGTGTCAGATACTCAGGAAAAACCGTCCATCCCCAAACCTACCGGGGATGTCTATCTTTTTCAATCCAAAATGCTTAAGAAAGTGGATAAAAAGTTTGGGAAATCAAACTATGCTCGATACCTAAAATGTTAGAAGTAGATATGACAGCAAATAATGTCGTACAGGAAAAACTTCAACCCATAACTACCGGGGTATCTATCTTTTTCATTACAAAATGCTGAAGAATGTGGATAAAAAGTTTGGGAAATCAAACTATGATCGATACCTAAAATGTGAAAAGTAGATATGACAGCAAATAGTGTCAGATACACAGGAAAATACGTCCATCCCCGTACCTACCGGGGATATCTATCGTTTTCAATCCAAAGTGCCCAAGAATGTGGATGAAAAGGTTGTAAAATCAAGCAATGCTCGATACCTATTATTTTAAAAGTGGATATCGCAGCAAATAGTGTCAGTTGCTCGGGAAAAAACTTCCATCCCCATACCTACCGGGGATATCTATCGTTTTCAATCCAAAATGCTTGAAAATGTGGATAAAAAGTTTGGGAAATCAAACTATGCTCGATACCTAAAATGTTAGAAGTTGATATGACAGCAAATAGTGTCAGATACACAGGAAAAAACTTCCAACCCCATAACTACCGGGGTATCTATCGTTTTCATTACAAAATGCTGAAGAATGTGGATAAAAAGTTTGGGAAATCAAACTATGCTCGATACCTAAAATGTTAGAAGTGGATATGACAGCAAATAGTGTCAGATACACAGGAAAAAAGTTCCATCCCCATACCTAGAGTGGATGTCTGTCGTTTTAAAACCCAAATGAGCCAAAATTTAAATAAGAAATTTGTAAAAATCAAACTATGCTCGATACCTAAAATTTTAAAAGTGGATATCGCAGCAAATAGGGTCAGTTACTCTGGAAAAAACTTCCATCCCCATACCTAGCGGAGATATCTGTCGTTTTCAATCCAAAGTGTCTAAAAATGTGGATAAAAAGTTTGGGAAATCAAACTATGCTCGATACCTAAAATGTTAGAAGTGGATATGACAGCAAATAGTGTCAGATACACAGGAAAAAGTTCCATCCCCATACCTAGAGTGGATGTCTGTCGTTTTCAAGCCCAAATGAGCCAAAATTAAAATAAAAAATTTGTAAAATCAAACTATGCTCGATACCTAAAATTTTAAAAGTGGATATCGCAGCAAATAGTGTCAGTTACATAGGAAAAAACTTCCATCCTCATACATACCGGGGATGTCTATCGTTTTCAATCCAAAATGCCCAAGAATGTGGATAAAGAGTTTGGGAAATCAAACTATGCTCAATACCTAACATGTTAGAAGTGGATATGAGAGCAAATAGTGTCAGTTACTCGGAAAAACTTCCATCCCCATACCTAGCGGGGATGTCTGTCTTTTTCAATCCAAAATCCCCAAGAATGTAGATAAAAAGTTTGGGAAATCAAACTATGCTCGATACCTAAAATGTTAGAAGTGGATATGACAGCAAATAGTGTCAGATAAACAGGAAAAAACTTCCATCCCCATACCTACCGGGGATATCTATCGTTTTCAATCCAAAATGCTTATGAATGTTGATAAAAAGTTTGGAAAATCAAACTATGCTCGATACCTAAAATGTTAGAAGTGGATATGACAGCAAATAGTGTCAGATACACAGGAAAAAACTTCCATCCCCATACCTACCGGGGATATCTATCGTTTTCAATCCAAAATCCCCAAGAATGTGGATAAAAAGTTTGGGAAATCAAACTATGCTCGATACCTAAAATGTTAGAAGTGGATATGACAGCAAATAGTGTCAGTTACTCAGGAAAAACCGTCCATCCCCATACCTACCGGGGATATCTATCGTTTTCAATCCAAAATCCCCAAGAATGTGGATAAAAAGTTTGGGAAATCAAACTATGCTCGATACCTAAAATGTTAGAAGTGGATATGACAGCAAATAGTGTCAGATACACAGGAAAAAACTTCCAACCCCATAACTACCGGGGTATCTATCGTTTTCAATACAAAATGCTGAAGAATGTGGATAAAAAGTTTGGGAAATCAAACTATGCTCGATACCTAAAATGTGAAAAGTAGATATGACAGCAAATAGTGTCAGATACACAGGAAAAACATCCCCATACCTACCGGGGATATCTATCGTTTTCAATCCAAAATGTCTAAAAATGTGGATAAAAAGGTTGTAAAATCAAAATATGCTCGATACCTAAATCTTTTAAAATGGATATCGCAGCAAATAGTGTCAGATACTCAGGAAAAACCGTCCATCCCCAAACCTACCGGGGATGTCTATCTTTTTCAATCCAAAATGCTTAAGAAAGTGGATAAAATGTTTGGGAAATCAAACTATGCTCGATACCCAAAATGTTAGAAGTAAATATGACAGCAAATAGTGTCAGATACACAGGAAAAATGTTCCATCCCCATACCTAGAGTGGATGTCTGTCGTTTTCAAGCCCAAATGAGCCAAAATTTAAATAAGAAATTTGTAAAATTAAACTATGCTCCATACCTAAAATTTTAAAAGTGGATATCGCAGCAAATAGGGTCAGTTACTCTGGAAAAAACTTCCATCCCCATACCTAGAGGGGATATCTGTCGTTTTCAATACAAAATGCTCAAGAATGTGGATAAAAAGTTTGGGAAATCAAACTATGCTCGATACCTAAAATGTTAGAAGTGGATATGACAGCAAATAGTGTCAGATACACAGGAAAAAAGTTCCATCCCCATACCTAGAGTGGATGTCTGTCGTTTTCAAGCCCAAATGAGCCAAAATTTAAATAAAAAATTTGTAAAATCAAACTATGCTCGATACCTAAAATTTTAAAAGTGGATATCGCAGCAAATAGTGTCAGTTACTCGGGAATAAACTTCCATCCCCATGCCTAGCGGGGATATCTATCGTTTTCAATCCAAAATGCTTAAGAAAGTGGATAAAATGTTTGGGAAATCAAACTATGCTCGATACCTAAAATGTTAGAAGTAGATATGACAGCAAATAGTGTCAGATACACAGGAAAATACTTCCAACCCCATAACTACCGGGGTATCTATCGTTTTCAATACAAAATGCTGAAGAATGTGGATAAAAAGTTTGGGAAATCAAACTATGCTCGATACCCAAAATGTTAGAAGTAAATATGACAGCAAGTAGTGTCAGATACACAGGAAAAAACTTCCATCCCCATACCTACCGGGGATATCTATCGTTTTCAATCCAAATTTCTTAAGAATGAGCATAAAAAGTTTGGGAAATCAAACTATGCTCGATACCTAAAATGTTAGAAGTGGATATGACAGCAAATAGTGTCAGATACTCAGGAAAAACCTTACATCCCCAAACCTACCGGGGATGTCTATCTTTTTCAATCCAAAATGCTTAAGAAAGTGGATAAAAAGTTTGGGAAATCAAACTATGCTCGATACCCAAAATGTTAGAAGTAAATATGACAGCAAGTAGTGTCAGATACACAGGAACAAACTTCCATCCCCATACCTACCGGGGATATCTATCGTTTTCAATCCAAAATGTCTAAAAATGTGGATAAAAAGGTTGTAAAATCAAACTATGCTCGATACCTAAATCTTTTAAAATGGATATCGCAGCAAATAGTGTCAGTTACTCAGGAAAAACCGTCCATCCCCAAACCTACCGGGGATGTCTATCTTTTTCAATCCAAAATGCTTAAGAAAGTGGATAAAAAGTTTGGGAAATCAAACTATGCTCGATACCTAAAATGTTAGAAGTGGATATGACAGCAAATAGTGTCAGATACACAGGAAAAAAGTTCCATCCCCATACCTAGAGTGGATGTCTGTCGTTTTCAAACCCAAATGAGCCAAAATTTAAATAAGAAATTTGTAAAATCAAACTATGCTCCATACCTAAAATTTGAAAAGTGGATATTGAAGCTAATTGTGTCAAATACGCGGGAAAGGTCTTTCATCCCCATTCCTAGCATGGATGTTTGTCGTCTTCTTTCCAAAATGCCCAAAAATTTAAAAAATTGCTTGGGAAATCAAAGTATGCGCGATACCTAAAATCTTAGAAGTCGATATGGCAGCAAATAGTGTCAGTTTCACGGGAAAAAACTTTCATCTCCATACCTAGAGGGGATGTCTGCAGTTTTTAATCCAAAGTGTCTAAAAATGTGGATAAAACGTTTGGGAAATCAAACTATGCTCGATACCTAAAATGTTAGAAGTGGATATGACAGCAAATAGTGTCAGATACACAGGAAAAAAGTTCCATCCCCATACCTAGAGTGGATGTCTGTCGTTTTCAAGCCCAAATGAGCCAAAATTTAAATAAGAAATTTGTAAAATCAAACTATGCTCCATACCTAAAATTTTAAAAGTGGATATCGCAGCAAATAGGGTCAGTTACTCTGGAAAAAACTTCCATCCCCATACCTACCGGGGATGTCTATCGTTTTCAATCCAAAGTGCCCACGAATGTGGATAAAAAGTTTGGGAAATCAAACTATGCTCGATACCTAAAATGTTAGAAGTGGATATGACAGCAAATAGTGTCAGATACACAGGAAAAAAGTTCCATCCCCATACCTAGAGTGGATGTCTGTCGTTTTCAAACCCAAATGAGCCAAAATTTAAATAAGAAATTTGTAAAATCAAACTATGCTCGATACCTAAATCTTTTAAAGTGGATATCGCAGAAAATAGTGTCAGTTACTCAGGAAAAACCGTCCATCCCCAAACCTACCGGGGATGTCTATCTTTTTCAATCCAAAATGCTTAAGAAAGTGGATAAAAAGTTTGGGAAATCAAACTATGCTCGATACCTAAAATGTTAGAAGTGGATATGACAGCAAATAGTGTCAGATACATAGGAAAAAACTTCCAACCCCATACATACCGGGGTATCTATCGTTTTCAATACAAAATGCGGAAGAATGTGGATAAAAAGTTTGGGAAATCAAACTATGCTCGATACCTAAAATGTTAGAAGTAGATATGACAGCAAATAGTTTCAGATACACAGGAAAAAACGTCCATCCCCGTACCTACCGGGGATATCTATCGTTTTCAATCCAAAGTGCCCAAGAATGTGGATGAAAAGGTTGTAAAATCAAGCAATGCTCGATACCTATTAATTAAAAGTGGATATCGCAGCTAATAGTGTCAGTTACTCGGGAAAAAACTTCCATCCCCATACCTACCGGGGATATCTATCGTTTTCAATCCAAAATCCCCAAGAATGTGGATAAAAAGTTTGGGAAATCAAACTATGCTCGATACCTAAAATGTTAGAAGTAGATATGACAGCAAATAGTGTCAGATACACAGGAAAAAACTTCCAACCCCATAACTACCGGGGTATCTATCGTTTTCATTACAAAATGCTGAAGAATGTGGATAAAAAGTTTGCGAAATCAAACTATGATCGATACCTAAAATGTTAGAAGTGGATATGACAGCAAATAGTGTCAGATACACAGGAAAAAAGTTCCATCCCCATACCTAGAGTGGATGTCTGTCGTTTTCAAACCCAAATGAGCCAAAATTTAAATAAGAAATTTGTAAAATCAAACTATGCTCCATACCTAAAATTTTAAATGTGGATATCGCAGCCAATAGGGTCAGTTAATCTGGAAAATCTTCCATCCCCATACCTAGCGGAGATATCTGTCGTTTTCAATCCAGAGTGTCTAAAAATTGGGATAAAAAGTTTGGGAAATCAAACTATGCTCGAAACCTAAAAAGTTAGAAGTGGATATGACAGCAAATCGTGTCAGTTACTCGGGAAAATACTTCCATCCCTATACCTCGAGTGGATGTCTGTCGTTTTCAAGCCCAAATGAGCAAAAATTAAAATAAAAAATTTGTAAAATCAAACTATGCTCGATACCTCAAATGTTAAAAGTGGATATCGCAGCAAATAGTGTCAGTTACAGAGGAAAAATCTTCCATCCTCATACATACCGGGGATGTCTATCGTTTTCAATCCAAAATGCCCAAGAATGTGGATAAAGAGTTTGGGAAATCAAACTATGCTCAATACCTAACATGTTAGAAGTTGATATGAGAGCAAATAGTGTCAGTTACTCAGGAAAGAACGTCCATCCCCAAACCTAGCGGGGATGTCTATCTTTTTCAATCCAAAGTGCCCAAGAATGTGGATAAAAAGTTTGGGAAATCAAACTATGCTCGATACCTAAAATGTTAGAAGTGGATATGACAGCAAATAGTGTCAGATACACAGGAAAAAACTTCCATCCCCATACCTAGCGGGGATGTCTGTCGCTTTCAATTCAAAATGTCTAAACGTGTGGATAAAAAGTTTGGGAAATCAAACTATGCTCGATACCTAACATGTTAGAAGTTGATATGACAGCAAATAGTGTCAGAAACACAGGAAAAATCTTCCATCCCCATACCTACCGGGGACATCTATCGTTTTCAATCCAAAATGCCCAAGAATGTGGATAAAGAGTTTGGGAAATCAAACTGTGCTCGATACCTAACATGTTAGAAGTATGGATAGTGACGAGCAAATAGTGTTCAGATTACACAGGAAAAAACGTTCCATCCCACTAACCTACTAGGGACATCTATCGTCTTCAATCCAAAATCCCCAAGAATGTCGATAAAAAGTTTGGAAAATCAAACTATGCTCGATAGCTAAAATTTTAAAAGTGAATATGACAGCAAATAGTGTCAGATACACAGGAAAAACTTCCATCCACAAACCTACCGGGGATATCTATCGTTTTCAATCCAAAGTGCCCAAGAATGTGGATGAAAAGTTTGTAAAATCAAGCAATGCTCGATACCTATTAATTAAAAGTGGATATCGCAGCAAATAGTGTCAGTTGCTCGGGAAAAAACTTCCATCCCCATACCTACCGGGGATATCTATCGTTTTCAATCCAAAATCCCCAAGAAAGTGGATAAAAAGTTTGGGAAATCAAACTATGCTCGATACCTAAAATGTTAGAAGTAGATATGACAGCAAATAGTGTCAGATACACAGGAAAAAACTTCCAACCCCATAACTACCGGGGTATCTATCGTTTTCAATACAAAATGCTGAAGAATGTGGATAAAAAGTTTGGGAAATCAAACTATGCTCGATACCTAAAATGTTAGAAGTGGATATGACAGCAAATAGTGTCAGATACACAGGAAAAAAGTTCCATCCCCATACCTAGAGTGGATGTCTGTCGTTTTCAAACCCAAATGAGCCAAAATTTAAATAAGAAATTTGTAAAATCAAACTATGCTCCATACCTAAAATTTTAAATGTGGATATCGCAGCAAATAGGGTCAGTTACTCTGGAAAAAACTTCCATCCCCATACCTAGCGGAGATATCTGTCGTTTTCAATCCAAAGTGTCTAAAAATTGGGATAAAAAGTTTGGGAAATCAAACTATGCTCGATACCCAAAATGTTAGAAGTGGATATGACAGCAAATAGTGTCAGATACACAGGAAAAAAGTTCCATCCCCATACCTAGAGTGGATGTCTGTCGTTTTCAAGCCCAAATAAGCCAAAATTAAAATAAAAAATTTGTAAAATCAAACTATGCTCGATACCTAAAATGTTAAAAGTGGATATCGCAGCAAATAGTGTCAGTTTCACAGGAAAAATCTTCCATCCTCATACATACCGGGGATGTCTATCGTTTTCAATCCAAAATGCCCAAGAATGTGGATAAAGAGTTTGGGAAATCAAACTATGCTCAATACCTAACATGTTAGAAGTTGATATGAGAGCAAATAGTGTCAGTTACTCAGGAAAGAACGTCCATCCCCAAACCTAGCGGGGATGTCTATCTTTTTCAATCCAAAGTGCCCAAGAATGAGGATAAAAAGTTTTGAAATCAAACTATGCTCGATACCCAAAATGTTAGAAGTGGTTATGACAGCAAATAGTGTCAGAAACACAGGAAAAACCTTCCATCCCCATACCTGGCGGGGATGTCTATCTTTTTCAATCCAAAGTGTCTAAAAGTGTGGATAAAAAGTTTGGGAAATCAAACTATGCTCGATACCTAACATGTTAGAAGTGGATATGACAGCAAATAGTGTCAAAAACACAGGAAAAAACTTCCATCCCCATACCTACCAGGGATATCTATCGTTTTCAATCCAAAATGCCCAAGAATGTGGATAAATAGTTTGGGAAATCAAACTATGCTCTATACCTAAGATGTTAGAAGTTGATATGAGAGCAAATAGTGTCAGATACTCAGGAAATAACGTCCATCCCCAAACCTTCCGGGGATATCTTTCGTTTTCAATCCAAAATGCCCAAGAATGTGGTTAAGAAGTTTGGGAAATCAAACTATGCTCGATACCAAAAACGTTATAAGTGGATATGACAGCAAATAGTGTCAGATACACAGGAAAAACTTCCAACCCCATAACTACCGGGGCATCTATCGTTTTCAATACAAAATGCTGAAGAATGTGAATAAAAAGTTTGGGAAATCAAACTATGCTCGATACCTAAAATGTGAAAAGTAGATATGACAGCAAATAGTTGTCAGATACACAGGAAAAAACAGTCCATCCCCGTACTACCGGGGATATCTATCGTTTTCAATCCAAAAGTGCCCTAAGAAATGTGAATGAAAAGGTTGTAAAATCAAGCAATGCTCGAGTACCTATT
>JAPYXD010000671.1:0-180712 GCA_030998225.1 Diplolepis rosae | reverse complement strand
AATAAAACACTTTTTGAAAAGTATTTCTAATAAGGATTTTTACGCATATATCTTATAGGTCAAATTAAAATATCCAGAGAATCTTATTCTTCGCGTTATCGCGAAATTATGATTGGTAATTACATTACGGTCGTGATGTTCACTATATATACAATACTTTTGTAAAAGTATTGTCAATTAAACTTTTTACGTATATATCTGACATGTCGATTCAAGATATCTTAAAAATTGTTTAAAATTTTTGTTTTCCGGGTTTTCGCGGTTTCAGTATCAGTAATTGCATTATGGAATTGCTCTACTATAAATACAATACATTTGAAAAAGTATTTCTAACCAAGATTTTTACGCATATATTTTATAGGTCAAATTAAAATATCCAGAATATCTTGTTCTTCGCTTTATCCCGTAATTATGATTGGTAATTACATTACGGGAGTGATGTTCACTATAAATACAATACTTTTGAAAAAGTATTCTCAACTAAGTTTTTTACGCATATATCTTACATGTCAAATCAAAATATCTTAAAAAATTTTTTTTGTAAAAGTTAATTTGGCATGGGGTCAGTTTTGATACGGATTTATTTTTTTAATTAAGTGATAGAACACATAAAAAATACAAAAGGCAAACTTTTCGGCCACAAATGGGGGCCCTCTTCAGTGCCAATTAGCTTAATAGTAACGTTTTAAATATTTATTAACTAAGACATGCAACTTAATAATTATTGTATTTTTTGTTTTTTTCTTTTTTTTCTTTGCTTATTGATATTAGAAAAAGATGGAGTAAACATGCGGAAAGACTTATGGGTAAGCGAGTTCCTAGGTGTGAAGGAACCAGACCGTTCCAAAAACTGTTCCAACGAGTAATCCTCTCCCACAGGAACCGTGAAAAATGCGACCGCGGAACGCACTCTCTCAAGTGGGCACATATATAAACACGATTATTTCACCAAAGAAAGAAACAACACGATGGAGAATATAACGTGGATCCTTGATAAAGCACACGCACAGCAAACCACACACATCCACGAGCACCAGAAGTAAAGGACACTGAAGTTAAAACAATAAGAACGATGTAATTGGTACGGAAAAAATTTTTATTTTGTATTTTCTCCGAAGCCGCAGAGATGACAGACGAAAGTAAGTCCACCACTCTGCCACATGGCTAAAAGAAAACTGATTTGGGAAGAAGTCGTATTTAGGAAGACTAGTGTTGAGAGTTTGACGTGTATAGAAAGCATTCTCCAGAAAGGTCAGGTTCACCTTATTTTTTAATGTCCCCGGCACTTGAGATTATTATATGCTCAAGCGTCCGACAAAAGCAAAGACCCACCACATGTTCGAAAAACTCTGTAAGGAAGGGCACTCACTACGGTCCCGACGTCGTAAAAATTTTACACATTTCTGTGGATATAGAAAGTAAAATGCAACTAAAGTGGAAATTCACGAAAAATTAAATTCCTGGTTTTTCGAAACCTCTAATTCTTAAGAAATGGAACCCGGAAAAATATAATATTAAGTTTATAAGTATGATGTCCGAGTTTTTCAGATTATAAGACTGTTGTAAAGTGGCAAAATATTACGAGAGTTATTCGAACTCTGACTTAAATAGAGTGGACAATTAATACAGTAGCACTACGGATTCTAAGACTGATAAAAAATGGCCAAGTAACGCGCGAGCACTTCGGACTCTAATTCTGAGTAAGGTGGCCAAGTAATGCGCGAGCACATCAGACTCTGATTCTGAGTAAGGTGGCCAAGTAATGCGCGAGTTCAATGGACGTCAGGACTGATATAAATGCAAAAATAGCCGCGAAATACGCGAGATCAAACGAAGCCTGTCCTAAATAAGGAGGCAAAGAAATGCGCGAATTCTTAGTACAGAATTTTAATATAAAGTGGCCAAGTAATGCGCGAGCTCTTCGGACTCTGGCTTAAAATTATGTGGCCAAGTAATTCGCGAGTTCAATGGACGTCAGGACTGATATAAATACAAAAATAGCCGCGTAATACGCAAGATCAAACGAAATCTGACCTAAATAAGGTGGCAAAGTAATGCGCGAATTCTTAGTACAGAATTTTTATATAAAGTGGCCAAGTAATGCGCGAGCTCTTCGGACTCTGGCTTAAAATTATGTGGCCAAGTAATGCGCGAATTCTTAGTACAGAATTTTTATATATAAAGTGTCCAAGTAATGCGCGAGTTCAATGGACGTCAGGACTGATATAAATAGAAAAATAGGCGCGTAATACGCGAGTTGAACGCTGTCTGACCTGAAAAGAGTGGCCAAGTAATGCGCGAATTCTTAGGGGTATAAGAATTTTTATAAAGTGGCCAAAAAATAATAATTAACACTTAGGGTCCTTAGACTCTGACCTGAATAAAGCGGCCAAGTAATGCGCGAGAACTTAGGACTCAGATTTTCAGTAAGGTGGCCAAGTAATGCGCGAGTTCAATGGACGTCAGGACTGATATAAATGCACAATTAGCCGCGTAATACGCGAGATCAAACGAAGTCTGACCTAAATAAGGAGGTAAAAATAATGCGCGAATTCTTAGGACAGGATTTTTATATAAAGTGGCCAAGTAATGCGCGAGCTTTTCGGACTCTGGCTTGAAATTATGTGGCCAAGTCATGCGCGAATTCTTAGATCAGAATTTTTATATATAAAGTGTCCAAGTAATGCGCGAGTTCAGTGGACGTCATGACTGATATAAATACAAAAATAGTCGCGTAATACGCGAGTTGAACGCAGTCTGACCTTAAAAGTGTGGCCAAGTTATGCGCGAATTCTTAGGGGTATAAGAATTTTTATAAAGTGGCCAAAAATAATAATTAACACTTAGGGTCCTTAGACTCTGACCTGAGTAAAGTGGCCAAGTAATGCGCGAGCACTTTGGACTCAGATTTTCAGTAAGGTGGCCAAGTAATGCGCGAGTTCAATGGACGTCAGGACTGATATAAATGCACAATTAGCCGCGTAATACGCGAGATCAAACGAAGTCTGACCTAAATAAGGTGGCAAAGTAATGCGCGAATTCTTACTACAGAATTTTAATATAAAGTGGCCAAGTAATGCGCGAGCTCTTCGGACTCTGGCTTAAAATTATGTGGCCAATAATGCGCGAGTTCAATGGACGTCAGGACTGATATAAATGCAAAAATAGCCGCGTAATACGCGAGTTGAACAAAGTCTGATCTGAAAAGAGTGGCCAAGTAATGCGCGAGCTCTTCGGACTCAGATTTTCAGTAAGGTGGCCAAGTAATGCGCGAGTTCAATGGACGTCAGGACTGATATAAATGCAAAAATAGCAGCGTAATACGCGAGATCAAACGAAGTCTGACCTAAATAAGGAGGCAAAGTAATGCGCGAATTCTTAGTACAGGATTTTTATATAAAGTGGCAAAGTAATGCGCGAGCTCTTCGGACTCTGGCTTAAAATTATGTGGCCAAGTAATTCGCGAGTTCAATGGACGTCAGGACTGATATAAATGCAAAAATAGCCGCGTAATACGCGAGTTGAACAAAGTCTGATCTGAAAAGAGTGGCCAAGTAATGCGCGAGCTCTTCGGACTCAGATTTTCAGTAAGGTGGCCAAGTAATGCGCGAGTTCAATGGACGTCAGGACTGATATAAATGCAAAAATAGCAGCGTAATACGCGAGATCAAACGAAGTCTGACCTAAATAAGGAGGCAAAATAATGCGCGAATTCTTAGGACAGGATTTTTATATAAAGTGGCCAAGTAATGCGCGAGCTCTTCGGACTCTGGCTTAAAATTATGTGGCCAAGTAATGAGCGAATTCTTAGTACAGAATTTTTATATATAAAGTGTCCAAGTAATGCGCGAGTTCAATGGACGTCAGGACTGATATAAATACAAAAATAGGCGCGTAATACGCTAGTTGAACGCAGTCTGACCTGAAAAGAGTGGCCAAGTAATGCGCGCATTCTTAGGGGTGTAAGAATTTTTATAAAGTGGCCAAAAAATAATAATAACCACTTAGGGTCCTTAGACTCTGACCTGAGTAAAGCGGCCAAGTAATGCGCGAGCACTTTGGACTCAGATTTTCAGTAAGGTGGCTAAGTAATGCGCGAGTTCAATGGACGTCAGGACTGATATAAATGCAAAAATAGCCGCGTAATACTCGAGTTGAACAAAGTCTGATCTGAAAAAAGTGGCCAAGTAATGCGCGAGCTCTTCGGACTCAGATTTTCAGTAAGGTGGCCAAGTAATGGGCGAGTTCAATGGATGTCAGGACTGATATAAATGCAAAAATAGCAGCGTAATACGCGAGATCAAACGAAGTCTGACCTAAATAAGGAGGCAAAGTAATGCGCGAATTCTTAGTACAGGATTTTTATATAAAGTGGCCAAGTAATGCGCGAGCTCTTCGGACTCTGGCTTAAAATTATGTGGCCAAGTAATGAGCGAATTCTTAGTACAGAATTTTTATATATAAAGTGTCCAAGTAATGCGCGAGTTCAATGGACGTCAGGACTGAAAAAAATAAAAAAATAGGCGCGTAATACGCTAGTTGAACGCAGTCTGACCTGAAAAGAGTGGCCAAGTAATGCGCGCATTCTTAGGGGTGTAAGAATTTTTATAAAGTGGCCAAAAAATAATAATTAACACTTAGGGTCCTTAGACTCTGACCTGGGTAAAGCGGCCAAGTAATGCGCGAGCACTTCGGACTCAGATTTTCAGTAAGGTGGCCAAGTAATGCGCGAGTTCAATGGACGTCAGGACTGATATAAATGCAAAAATAGCAGCGTAATACGCGAGCTGAACAAAGTATGATCTGAAAAAAGTTGCCAAGTAAAGCGCGAGCTCTTCGGACTCAGATTTTCGGTAAGGTGGCCAAGTAATGGGCGAGTTCAATCGACGTCAGGACTGATATAAATGCAAAAATAGCAGCGTAATACGCGAGATCAAACGAAGTCTGACCTAAATAAGGAGGCAAAGTAATGCGCGAATTCTTAGTACAGGATTTTTATATAAAGTGGCCAAGTAATGCGCGAGCTCTTCGGACTCTGGCTTAAAATTATGTGGCCAAGTAATTCGCGAGTTCAATGGACGTCAGGACTGATATAAATGCAAAAATAGCCGCGTAATACGCGAGTTGAACGAAGTCTGATCTGAAAAGAGTGGCCAAGTAATGCGCGAGCTCTTCGGACTCAGATTTTCAGTAAGGTGGCCAAGTAATGCGCGAGTTCAATGGACGTGAGGACTGATATAAATGCAAAAATAGCAGCGTAATACGCGAGATCAAACGAAGTCTGACCTTAATAAAGAGGCAAAGTAATGCGCGAATTCTTAGTACAGGATTTTTATATAAAGTGGCCAAATAATGCGCGAGCTCTTCGGACTCTGGCTTAAAATTATGTGGCCAAGTAATTCGCGAGTTCAATGGACGTCAGGACTGATATAAATGCAAAAATAGCCGCGTAATACGCGAGATCAAACGAAATCTGACCTAAATAAGGTGGCAAAGTAATGCGCGAATTCTTAGTACAGAATTTTTATATAAAGTGGCCAAGTAATGCGCGAGCTCTTCGGACTCTGGCTGAAAATTATGTGGCCAAGTAAGGTGATAGTTCAATGGACGTCAGGACTGATATAAATGCAAAAATAGCCGCGTAATACGCGAGTTGAACAAAGTCTGATCTGAAAAGAGTGGCCAAGTAATGCGCGAGCTCTTCGGACTCTGATTTTCAGTAAGGTGGCCAAGTAATGCGCGAGTTCAATGGACGTGAGGACTGATATAAATGCAAAAATAGCAGCGTAATACGCGAGATCAAACGAAGTCTGACCTAAATAAGGAGGCAAAGTAATGCGCGAATTCTTAGTACAGGATTTTTATATAAAGTGGCCAAGTAATGCGCGAGCTCTTCGGACTCTGGCTTAAAATTATGTGGCCAAGTATTTCGCGAGTTCAATGGACGTCAGGACTGATATAAATGCAAAAATAGCCGCGTAATACGCGAGATCAAACGAAGTCTGACCTAAATAAGGAGGCAAAGTAATGCGCGAATTCTTAGTATAGGATTTTTATATAAAGTGGCCAAGTAATGCGCAAGCTCTTCGGACTCTGGCTTAAAATTATGTGGCCAAGTAATGCGCGAATTCTTAGTACAGAATTTTTATATATAAAGTAGCCAAGTAATGCGCGAGTTCAATGGACGTCAGGACTGATATAAATAGAAAAATAGGCGCGTAATACGCGAGTTGAACGCTAGTCTGACCTGAAAAGAGTGGCCAAGTAATGCGCGAATTCTTAGGGGTATAAGAATTTTTATAAAGTGGCCAAAAAATAATAATTAACACTTAGGGTCCTTAGACTCTGACCTGAATAAAGCGGCCAAGTAATGCGCGAGCACTTCGGACTCAGATTTTCAGTAAGGTGGCCAAGTAATGCGCGAGTTCAATGGACGTCAGGACTGATATAAATGCACAATTAGCCACGTGATACGCGAGATTTCCGGACTCTGACTTTAAATAAGGTGGCCAAGTAATGCGCGAATTCTTACTACAGAATTTTAATATAAAGTGGCCAAGTAATGCGCGAGCTCTTCGGACTCTGGCTTAAAATTATGTGGCCAAGTAATGCGCGAATTCTTAGTACAGAATTTTTATATATAAAGTGTCCAAGTAATGCGCGAGTTCAATGGACGTCAGGACTGATATAAATGCAAAAATAGGCGCGTAATACGCGAGTTGAACGCAGTCTGACCTGAAAAGAGTGGCCAAGTAATGCGCGAATTCTTAGGGGTATAAGAATTTTTATAAAGTGGCCAAAAAATAATAATTAACACTTAGGGTCCTTAGACTCTGACCTTAAGAAAGCGGCCAAGTCACGCGCGAACTCTTCGGACTCAGATTTTCAGTAAGGTGGCCAAGTAATGCGCGAGTTCAATGGACGTCAGGACTGATATAAATGCAAAAATAGCCGCGTAATACGCGAGTTGAACAAAGTCTGATCTGAAAAGAGTGGCCAAGTAATGCGCGAGCTCTTCGGACTCAGATTTTCAGTAAGGTGGCCAAGTAATGCGCGAGTTCAATGGACGTCAGGACTGATATAAATGCAAAAATAGCAGCGTAATACGCGAGATCAAACGAAGTCTGACCTAAATAAGGAGGCAAAGTAATGCGCGAATTCTTAGTACAGGATTTTTATATAAAGTGGCCAAGTAATGCGCGAGCTCTTCGGACTCTGGCTTAAAATTATGTGGCCAAGTAATTCGCGAGTTCAATGGACGTCAGGACTGATATAAATAGAAAAATAGGCGCGTAATACGCAGTTTAACGAAGTCTAACCTGAAAAGAGTGGCCAAGTAATGCACGAATTTTTAGGGTTACTAAGAATTTTTATATGAAGTGGCCAAAAAATAATAATTAACACTTAGGGTCCTTAGACTCTGACCTGAATAAAGCGGCCAAGTAATGCGCGAAGCACGCTTCGGACTCAGATTTTCAGTAAGTGTGGCCAAGAATAATGCGCGAGTTCAATGGGACGTCAGGACTGATATAAATAGAAAAATAGGCGCGTAATACGCGAGTTGAACGCTGTCTGACCTGAAAAGAGTGGCCAAGTAATGCGCGAATTCTTAGGGGTATAAGAATTTTTATAAAGTGGCCAAAAAATAATAATTAACACTTAGGGTCCTTAGACTCTGACCTGAATAAAGCGGCCAAGTAATGCGCGAGCACTTCGGACTCAGATTTTCAGTAAGGTGGCCAAGTAATGCGCGAGTTCAATGGACGTCAGGACTGATATAAATGCACAATTAGCCGCGTAATACGCGAGATCAAACGAAGTCTGACCTAAATAAGGAGGCAAAATAATGCGCGAATTCTTAGGACAGGATTTTTATATAAAGTGGCCAAGTAATGCGCGAGCTCTTCGGACTCTGGCTTAAAATTATGTGGCCAAGTAATGCGCGAATTCTTAGTACAGAATTTTTATATATAATGTGTCCAAGTAATGCGCGAGTTCAATGGACGTCAGGACTGATATAAATACAAAAATAGGCGCGTAATACGCGAGTTGAACGCAGTCTGACCTGAAAAGAGTGGCCAATTAATGCGCGAATTCTTAGGGGTATAAGAATTTTTATAAAGTGGCCAAAAAATAATAATTAACACTTAGGGTCCTTAGACTCTGACCTGAATAAAGCGGCCAAGTAATGCGCGAGCACTTCGGACTCAGATTTTCAGTAAGGTGGCCAAGTAATGCGCGAGTTCAATGGACGTCAGGACTGATATAAATGCAAAAATAGCCGCGTAATACGCGAGTTGAACAAAGTCTGATCTGAAAAGAGTGGCCAAGTAATACGCGAGATTTCCGGACTCTGACTTTAAGTAAGGTGGCCAAGTAATGCGCGAGTTCAATGGACGTCAGGACTGATATAAATGCAAAAATAGCAGCGTAATACGCGAGATCAAACGAAGTCTGACCTAAATAAGGAGGCAAAGTAATGCGCGAATTCTTAGTACAGGATTTTTATATAAAGTGGCCAAGTAATGCGCGAGCTCTTCGGACTCTGGCTTAAAATTATGTGGCCAAGTAATTCGCGAGTTCAATGGACGTCAGGACTGATATAAATGCAAAAATAGCCGCGTAATACGCGAGTTGAACAAAGTCTGATCTGAAAAGAGTGGCCAAGTAATGCTCTAGCTCGGCGGACTCAGATGTCCGGTAGGGTGGCCAAGTAATGCGCGAGTTCCATGGACGTGAGGACTGGATATAAATGCAAAAATAGCAGCGTAATACGCGAGATCAAATGAAGTCTGACCTAAATAAAGAGGCAAAGTAATGCGCGAATTCTTAGTACAGGATTTTTATATAAAGTGGCCAAATAATGCGCGAGCTCTTCGGACTCTGGCTTAAAATTATGTGGCCAAGTAATTCGCGAGTTCAATGGACGTCAGGACTGATATAAATGCAAAAATAGCCGCGTAATACGCGAGATCAAACAAAATCTGACCTAAATAAGGTGGCAAAGTAATGCGCGAATTCTTAGTACAGAATTTTTTATATAAAGTGGCCAAATAATGCGCGAGCTCTTCGGACTCTGGCTTAAAATTATGTGGCCAAGTAATTCGCGAGTTCAATGGACGTCAGGACTGATATAAATGCAAAAATATTGCCGCGTAATACGCGAGATCAAACGAAGTCTGACCTAAATAAGGAGGCAAAGAAATGCGCGAATTCTTAGTACAGAATTTTAATATAAAGTGGCCAAGTAATACATGAGCTCTTCGGACTCTGGCTTAAAATTATGTGGCCAAGTAATTTGCGAGTTCAATGGAGGTCACGACTGATATAAATACAAAAAATAGCCGCGTAATACGCAGTTTAACGAAGTCTAACCTGAAAAGAGTGGCCAAGTAATGCGCGAATTTTTAGGGTTATAAGAATTTTTATAAAGTGGCCAAAAAATAATAAATAACACGTAGGCTCCTTAGACTATGACCTGAATAAGGCGGCCAAGTAATGCGCGAGCACTTCGGACTCAGATTTTCAGTAAAGTGGCCAAGTAATGCGCGAGCACATCAGACTCTGATTCTGAGTAAGGTGGCCAAGTAATGCGCGAGTTCAATGGACGTCAGGACTGATATAAATGCAAAATTAGCCGCGTAATACGCGAGATCAAACGAAGTCTGACCTAAATAAGGAGGCAAAGTAATGCGCGAATTCTTAGTACAAGATTTTTATATATAAAGTGTCCAAGTAATGCGCGAGTTCAATGGACGTCAGGACTGATATAAATACAAAAATAGGCGCGTAATACGCGAGTTGAACGCAGTCTGACCTGAAAAGAGTGGCCAAGTAATGCGCGAATTCTTAGGGGTATAAGAATTTTTATAAAGTGGCCAAAAAATAATAATTAACACTTAGGGTCCTTAGACTCTGACCTGAATAAAGCGGCCAAGTAATGCGCGAGCACTTCGGACTCAGATTTTCAGTAAGGTGGCCAAGTAATGCGCGAGTTCAATGGACGTCAGGACTGATATAAATGCAAAAATAGCAGCGTAATACGCGAGATCAAACGAAGTCTGACCTAAATAAGGAGGCAAAGTAATGCGCGAATTCTTAGTACAGAATTTTAATATAAAGTGGCCAAGTAATGCGCGAGCTCTTCGGACTCTGGCTTAAAATTATGTGGCCAACTAATGCGCGAGTTCAATGGACGTCAGGACTGATATAAATGCAAAAATAGCCGCGTAATACGCGAGTTGAACAAAGTCTGATCTGAAAAGAGTGGCCAAGTAATGCGCGAGCTCTTCGGACTCAGATTTTCAGTAAGGTGGCCAAGTAATGCGCGAGTTCAATGGACGTCAGGACTGATATAAATGCCAAAATAGCCTCGTAATACGCGAGATCAAACGAAGTCTGACCTAAATAAGGAGGCAAAGTAATGCGCGAATTCTTAGTACAGGATTTTTATATAAAGTGGCCAAGTAATGCGCGAGCTCTTCGGACTCTGGCTTAAAAATTATGTGGCCAAGTAATTCGCGAGTTCAGTGGACGTCAGGACTGATATAAATGCAAAAATAGCCGCGTAATACGCGAGATCAAACGAAGTCTGACCTAAAAAAGGAGGCAAAGTAATGCGCGAATTCTTAGGAGTACAGAATTTTTATATAAAGTAGCCAAGTAATGCGCGAGCTCTTCGGACTCTGGCTTAAAATTATGTGGCCAAGTAATGAGCGAGTTCAATGGACGTCAGGACTGATATAAATACAAAAATGGCCGCGTAATACGCGAGTTGAACGAAGTCTGATCTGAAAAGAGGGGCCAAGTAATGCGCGAATTCTTAGGGGTATAAAAATTTTTATAAAGTGGCCAAAAAATAATAATTAAACACTTAGGGTCCTTGGACTCTGACCTGAATAAAGCGGCCAAGTAATGCGCGAGCACTTCGGACTCTGATTTACAGTAAGGTGGCCAAGTAATGCGCGAGTTCAATGGACGTCAGGACTGATATAAATGCACAATTAGCCGCGTAATACGCGAGATCAAACGAAGTCTGACCTAAATAAGGAGGCAAAATAATGCGCGAATTCTTAGTACAGGATTTTTATATAAAGTGGCCAAGTAATGCGCGAGCTCTTCGGACTCTGGCTTAAAATTATGTGGCCAAGTAATGCGCGAATTCTTAGTACAGAATTTTTATATATAAAGTGTCCAAGTAATGCGCGAGTTCAATGGACGTCAGGACTGATATAAATACAAAAATAGGCGCGTAATACGCGAGTTGAACGCAGTCTGACCTGAAAAGAGTGGCCAAGTAATGCGCGAATTCTTAGGGGTATAAGAATTTTTATAAAGTGGCCAAAAAATAATAATTAACACTTAGGGTCCTTAGACTCTGACCTGAGTAAAGCGGCCAAGTAATGCGCGAGCACTTCGGACTCAGATTTTCAGTAAGGTGGCCAAGTAATGCGCGAGTTCAATGGACGTCAGGACTGATATAAATGCAAAAATAGCCGCGCAATACGCGAGTTGAACAAAGTCTGATCTGAAAAGAGTGGCCAAGTAATGCGCGAGCTCTTCGGACTCAGATTTTCAGTAAGGTGGCCAAGTAATGCGCGAGTTCAATGGACGTCAGGACTGATATAAATGCAAAAATAGCAGCGTAATACGCGAGATCAAACGAAGTCTGACCTAAATAAGGAGGCAAAGTAATGCGCGAATTCTTAGTACAGGATTTTTATATAAAGTGGCCAAGTAATACGCGAGCTCTTCGGACTCTGGCTTAAAATTATGTGGCCAAGTAATTCGCGAGTTCAATGGACGCCAGGACTGATATAAATGCAAAAATAGCCGCGTAATACGCGAGTTGAACAAAGTCTGATCTGAAAAGAGTGGCCAAGTAATGCGCGAGCTCTTCGGACTCAGATTTTCAGTAAGGTGGCCAAGTAATGCGCGAGTTCAATGGACGTCAGGACTGATATAAATGCAAAAATAGCAGCGTAATACGCGAGATCAAACGAAGTCTGACCTAAATAAGGAGGCAAAATAATGCGCGAATTCTTAGTACAGGATTTTTATATAAAGTGGCCAAGTAATGCGCGAGCTCTTCGGACTCTGGCTTAAAATTATGTGGCCAAGTAATTCGCGAGTTCAATGGACGTCAGGACTGATATAAATGCAAAAATAGCCGCGTAATACGCGAGATCAAACAAAATCTGACCTAAATAAGGTGGCAAAGTAATGCGCGAATTCTTAGTACAGAATTTTTATATAAAGTGGCCAAGTAATGCGCGAGCTCTTCGGACTCTGGCTTAAAATTATGTGGCCAAGTAATGCGCGAATTCTTAGTACAGAATTTTTATATATAAAGTGTCCAAGTAATGCGCGAGTTCAATGGACGTCAGGACTGATATAAATGCAAAAATAGCCGCGTAATACGCGAGATCAAACGAAGTCTGACCTAAATAAGGAGGCAAAGTAATGCGCGAATTCTTAGTACAGGATTTTTATATAAAGTGGCCAAGTAATGCGCGAGCTCTTCGGACTCTGGCTTAAAATTATGTGGCCAAGTAATTCGCGAGTTCAATGGACGTCAGGACTGATATAAATGCAAAAATAGCCGCGTAATACGCGAGATCAAACAAAATCTGACCTAAATAAGGTGGCAAAGTAATGCGCGAATTCTTAGTACAGGATTTTTATATAAAGTGGCCAAGTAATGCGCGAGCTCTTCGGACTCTGGCTTAAAATTATGTGGCCAAGTAATTCGCGAGTTCAATGGACGTCAGGACTGATATAAATGCACAATTAGCCGCGTAATACGCGAGATCAAACGAAGTCTGACCTAAATAAGGAGGCAAAATAATGCGCGAATTCTTAGGACAGGATTTTTATATAAAGTGGCCAAGTAATGCGCGAGCTCTTCGGACTCTGGCTTAAAATTATGTGGCCAAGTAATGCGCGAATTCTTAGTACAGAATTTTTATATATAAAGTGGCCAAGTAATGCGCGAGTTCAATGGACGTCAGGACTGATATAAATACAAAAATAGGCGCGTAATACGCGAGTTGAACGCAGTCTGACCTGAAAAGAGTGGCCAAGTAATGCGCGAATGCTTAGGGTTACAAGAATTTTTATAAAGTCGCCAAAAAATAATAATTAACACTTAGGGTCCATAGATTCTGAACTTAATAAAGCGGCCAAGTAATGCGCGAGCACTTCGGACTCAGATTTTCAGTAAGGTGGCCAAGTAATGCGCGAGTTCAATGGACGTCAGGACTGATATAAATGCAAAAATAGCCGCGTAATACGCGAGTTGAACAAAGTCTGATCTGAAAAGAGTGGCCAAGTAATGCGCGAGCTCTTCGGACTCAGATTTTCAGTAAGGTGGCCAAGTAATGCGCGAGTTCAATGGACGTCAGGACTGATATAAATGCAAAAATAGCAGCGTAATACGCGAGATCAAACGAAGTCTGACCTAAATAAGGAGGCAAAGTAATGCGCGAATTCTTAGTACAGGATTTTTATATAAAGTGGCCAAGTAATGCGCGAGCTCTTCGGACTCTGGCTTAAAATTATGTGGCCAAGTAATTCGCGAGTTCAATGGACGTCAGGACTGATATAAATGCAAAAATAGCCGCGTAATACGCGAGTTGAACAAAGTCTGATCTGAAAAGAGTGGCCAAGTAATGCGCGAGCTCTTCGGACTCAGATTTTCAGTAAGGTGGCCAAGTAATGCGCGAGTTCAATGGACGTGAGGACTGATATAAATGCAAAAATAGCAGCGTAATACGCGAGATCAACCGAAGTCTGACCTTAATAATGAGGCAAATTAATGCGCGAATTCTTAGTACAGGATTTTTATATAAAGTGGCCAAATAATGCGCGAGCTCTTCGGACTCTGGCTTAAAATTATGTGGCCAAGTAATTCGCGAGTTCAATGGACGTCAGGACTGATATAAATGCAAAAATAGCCGCGTAATACGCGAGATCAAACAAAATCTTACCTAAATAAGGTGGCAAAGTAATGCGCGAATTCTTAGTACAGAATTTTTATATCAAGTGGCCAAATAATGCGCGAGCTCTTCGGACTCTGGCTGAAAATTATGTGTCCAAGTAATGCGCGAGTTCAATGGACGTCAGGACTGATATAAATGCAAAAATAGCCGAGTAATACGCGAGATCAAACGAAGTCTGACCTAAATAAGGAGGCAAAGAAATGCGCGAATTCTTAGTACAGGATTTTTATATAAAGTGGCCAAGTAATGCGCGAGCTCTTCGGACTCTGGCTTAAAATTATGTGGCCAAGTAATTCGCGAGTTCAATGGACGTCAGGACTGATATAATTGCAAAAATAGCCGCGTAATACGCAAGATCAAACGAAGTCTGACCTAAATAAGGAGTCAAGGTAATGCGCGAATTCTTAGTACAGGATTTTTATATAAAGTGGCCAAGTAATGCGCGAGCTCTTCGGACTCAGGCTTAAAATTATGTGGCCAAGTAATGCGCGAGTTCAATGGACGTCAGGACTGATATAAATGCAAAAATAGCCGCGTAATACGCGAGTTGAACAAAGTCTGATCTGAAAAGAGTGGCCAAGTAATGCGCGAGCTCTTCGGACTCAGGCTTAAAATTATGTGGCCAAGTAATGCGCGAGTTCAATGGACGTCAGGACTGATATAAATAGAAAAATAGGCGCGTAATACGCGAGTTGAACGCTGTCTGACCTGAAAAGAGTGGCCAAGTAATGCGCGAATTCTTAGGGGTATAAGAATTTTTATAAAGTGGCCAAAAAATAATAATTAACACTTAGGGTCCTTAGACTCTGACCTGAATAAAGCGGCCAAGTAATGCGCGAGCACTTCGGACTCAGATTTTCAGTAAGGTGGCCAAGTAATGCGCGAGTTCAATGGACGTCAGGACTGATATAAATGCACAATTAGCCGCGTAATACGCGAGATCAAACGAAATATGACATAAATTAGGTGGCAAAGTAATCCGCGAATACTTAGTACAGAATTTTAATATAAAGTGGCAAAGTAATGCGCGAGCTCTTCGGACTCTGGCTTAAAATTATGTGGCCAACTAATGCGCGAGTTCAATGGACGTCAGGACTGATATAAATACAAAAATAGCCGCGTAATACGCGAGTTGAACAAAGTCTGATCTGAAAAGAGTGGCCAAGTAATGCGCGAGCTCTTCGGACTCAGGGTTTCAGTAAGGTGGCCAAGTATAGCGCGGTTCAATGGACGTGAGGACTGATATAAATGCAAAAATAGCAGCGTAATACGCGAGATCAAACGAAGTCTGACCTAAATAAGGAGGCAAAGTAATGCGCGAATTCTTAGTACAGGATTTTTATATAAAGTGGCCAAGTAATGCGCGAGCTCTTCGGACTCTGGCTTAAAATTATGTGGCCAAGTAATTCGCGAGTTCAATGGACGTCAGGACTGATATAAATGCAAAAATAGCCGCGTAATACGCGAGATCAAACAAAATCTGACCTAAATAAGGTGGCAAAGTAATGCGCGAATTCTTAGTACAGAATTTTTATATAAAGTGGCCAAGTAATGCGCGAGCTCTTCGGACTCTGGCTTAAAATTATGTGGCCAAGTAATGCGCGAATTCTTAGTACAGAATTTTTATATATAAAGTGTCCAAGTAATGCGCGAGTTCAATGGACGTCAGGACTGATATAAATAGAAAAATAGGCGCGTAATACGCGAGTTGAACGCTGTCTGACCTGAAAAGAGTGGCCAAGTAATGCGCGAATTCTTAGGGGTATAAGAATTTTTATAAAGTGGCCAAAAAATAATAATTAACACTTAGGGTCCTTAGACTCTGACCTGAATAAAGCGGCCAAGTAATGCGCGAGCACTTCGGACTCAGATTTTCAGTAAGGTGGCCAAGTAATGCGCGAGTTCAATGGACGTCAGGACTGATATAAATGCACAATTAGCCGCGTAATACGCGAGATCAAACGAAGTCTGACCTAAATAAGGTGGCAAAGTAATGCGCGAATTCTTAGTACAGAATTTTAATATAAAGTGGCCAAGTAATGCGCGAGCTCTTCGGACTCTGGCTTAAAATTATGTGGCCAACTAATGCGCGAGTTCAATGGACGTCAGGACTGATATAAATACAAAAATAGCCGCGTAATACGCGAGTTGAACAAAGTCTGATCTGAAAAGAGTGGCCAAGTAATGCGCGAGCTCTTCGGACTCAGATTTTCAGTAAGGTGGCCAAGTAATGCGCGAGTTCAATGGACGTCAGGACTGATATAAATGCCAAAATAGCCTCGTAATACGCGAGATCAAACGAAGTCTGACCTAAATAAGGAGGCAAAGTAATGCGCGAATTCTTAGTACAGGATTTTTATATAAAGTGGCCAATTAATGCGCGAGCTCTTCGGACTCTGGCTTAAAAATTATGTGGCCAAGTAATTCGCGAGTTCAATGGACGTCAGGACAGATATAAATGCAAAAATAGCCGCGTAATACGCGAGATCAAACGAAGTCTGACCTAAATAAGGAGGCAAAGTAATGCGCGAATTCTTAGGAGTACAGAATTTTTATATAAAGTAGCCAAGTAATGCGCGAGCTCTTCGGACTCTGGCTTAAAATTATGTGGCCAAGTAATGCGCGAGTTCAATGGACGTCAGGACTGATATAAATACAAAAATGGCCGCGTAATACGCGAGTTGAACGAAGTCTGATCTGAAAAGAGTGGCCAAGTAATGCGCGAATTCTTAGGGGTATAAGAATTTTTATAAAGTGGCCAAAAAATAATAATTAACACTTAGGGTCCTTAGACTCTGACCTGAATAAAGCGGCCAAGTAATGCGCGAGCACTTCGGACTCTAATTTACAGTAAGGTGGCCAAGTAATGCGCGAGTTCAATGGACGTCAGGACTGATATAAATGCACAATTAGCCGCGTAATACGCGAGATCAAACGAAGTCTGACCTAAATAAGGAGGCAAAATAATGCGCGAATTCTTAGGACAGGATTTTTATATAAAGTGGCCAAGTAATGCGCGAGCTCTTCGGACTCTGGCTTAAAATTATGTGGCCAAGTAATGCGCGAATTCTTAGTACAGAATTTTTATATATAAAGTGTCCAAGTAATGCGCGAGTTCAATGGACGTCAGGACTGATATAAATACAAAAATAGGCGCGTAATACGCGAGTTGAACGCAGTCTGACCTGAAAAGAGTGGCCAAGTAATGCGCGAATTCTTAGGGGTATAAGAATTTTTATAAAGTGGCCAAAAAATAATAATTAACACTTAGGGTCCTTAGACTCTGACCTGAGTAAAGCGGCCAAGTAATGCGCGAGCACTTTGGACTCAGATTTTCAGTAAGGTGGCCAAGTAATGCGCGAGTTCAATGGACGTCAGGACTGATATAAATGCAAAAATAGCCGCGTAATACGCGAGTTGAACAAAGTCTGATCTGAAAAGAGTGGCCAAGTAATGCGCGAGCTCTTCGGACTCAGATTTTCAGTAAGGTGGCCAAGTAATGCGCGAGTTCAATGGACGTCAGGACTGATATAAATGCAAAAATAGCAGCGTAATACGCGAGATCAAACGAAGTCTGACCTAAATAAGGAGGCAAAGTAATGCGCGAATTCTTAGTACAGGATTTTTATATAAAGTGGCCAAGTAATACGCGAGCTCTTCGGACTCTGGCTTAAAATTATGTGGCCAAGTAATTCGCGAGTTCAATGGACGTCAGGACTGATATAAATGCAAAAATAGCCGCGTAATACGCGAGTTGAACAAAGTCTGATCTGAAAAGAGTGGCCAAGTAATGCGCGAGCTCTTCGGACTCAGATTTTCAGTAAGGTGGCCAAGTAATGCGCTAGTTCAATGGACGTCAGGACTGATATAAATGCAAAAATAGCAGCGTAATACGCGAGATCAAACGAAGTCTGACCTAAATAAGGAGGCAAAATAATGCGCGAATTCTTAGTACAGGATTTTTATATAAAGTGGCCAAGTAATGCGCGAGCTCTTCGGACTCTGGCTTAAAATTATGTGGCCAAGTAATGCGCGAATTCTTAGTACAGAATTTTTATATATAAAGTGTCCAAGTAATGCGCGAGTTCAATGGACGTCAGGACTGATATAAATAGAAAAATAGGCGCGTAATACGCGAGTTGAACGCTGTCTGACCTGAAAAGAGTGGCCAAGTAATGCGCGAATTCTTAGGGGTATAAGAATTTTTATAAAGTGGCCAAAAAATAATAATTAACACTTAGGGTCCTTAGACTCTGACCTGAATAAAGCGGCCAAGTAATGCGCGAGCACTTCGGACTCAGATTTTCAGTAAGGTGGCCAAGTAATGCGCGAGTTCAATGGACGTCAGGACTGATATAAATGCACAATTAGCCGCGTAATACGCGAGATCAAACGAAGTCTGACCTAAATAAGGTGGCAAAGTAATGCGCGAATTCTTAGTACAGAATTTTAATATAAAGTGGCCAAGTAATGCGCGAGCTCTTCGGACTCTGGCTTAAAATTATGTGGCCAACTAATGCGCGAGTTCAATGGACGTCAGGACTGATATAAATACAAAAATAGCCGCGTAATACGCGAGTTGAACAAAGTCTGATCTGAAAAGAGTGGCCAAGTAATGCGCGAGCTCTTCGGACTCAGATTTTCAGTAAGGTGGCCAAGTAATGCGCGAGTTCAATGGACGTCAGGACTGATATAAATGCCAAAATAGCCTCGTAATACGCGAGATCAAACGAAGTCTGACCTAAATAAGGAGGCAAAGTAATGCGCGAATTCTTAGTACAGGATTTTTATATAAAGTGGCCAAGTAATGCGCGAGCTCTTCGGACTCTGGCTTAAAAATTATGTGGCCAAGTAATTCGCGAGTTCAATGGACGTCAGGACAGATATAAATGCAAAAATAGCCGCGTAATACGCGAGATCAAACGAAGTCTGACCTAAATAAGGAGGCAAAGTAATGCGCGAATTCTTAGGAGTACAGAATTTTTATATAAAGTAGCCAAGTAATGCGCGAGCCCTTTGGACTCTGGCTTAAAATTATGTGGCCAAGTAATGCGCGAGTTCAATGGACGTCAGGACTGATATAAATACAAAAATGGCCGCGTAATACGCGAGTTGAACGAAGTCTGATCTGAAAAGAGTGGCCAAGTAATGCGCGAATTCTTAGGGGTATAAGAATTTTTATAAAGTGGCCCAAAAATAAAAATTAAACACTTAGGGTCCTTAGACTCTGACCTGAATAAAGCGGCCAAGTAATGCGCGAGCACTTCGGACTCTGATTTACAGTAAGGTGGCCAAGTAATGCGCGAGTTCAATGGACGTCAGGACTGATATAAATGCACAATTAGCCGCGTAATACGCGAGATCAAACGAAGTCTGACCTAAATAAGGAGGCAAAATAATGCGCGAATTCTTAGGACAGGATTTTTATATAAAGTGGCCAAGTAATGCGCGAGCTCTTCGGACTCTGGCTTAAAATTATGTGGCCAAGTAATGCGCGAATTCTTAGTACAGAATTTTTATATATAAAGTGTCCAAGTAATGCGCGAGTTCAATGGACGTCAGGACTGATATAAATACAAAAATAGGCGCGTAATACGCGAGTTGAACGCAGTCTGACCTGAAAAGAGTGGCCAAGTAATGCGCGAATTCTTAGGGGTATAAGAATTTTTATAAAGTGGCCAAAAAATAATAATTAACACTTAGGGTCCTTAGACTCTGACCTCAATAAAGCGGCCAAGTAATGCGCGAGCACTTTGGACTCAGATTTTCAGTAAGGTGGCCAAGTAATGCGCGAGTTCAATGGACGTCAGGACTGATATAAATGCAAAAATAGCCGCGCAATACGCGAGTTGACCAAAGTCTGCTCTGAAAAGAGTGGCAAAGTAATGCGAGAGCTCTTCGGACTCAGATTTTCAGTAAGGTGGCCAAGTAATGCGCGAGTTCAATGGACGTCAGGACTGATATAAATGCAAAAATAGCAGCGTAATACGCGAGATCAAACGAAGTCTGACCTAAATAAGGAGGCAAAATAATGCGCGAATTCTTAGGACAGGATTTTTATATAAAGTGGCCAAGTAATGCGCGAGCTCTTCGGACTCTTGCTTAAAATTATGTGGCCAAGTAATGCGCGAATTCTTAGTACAGAATTTTTATATATAAAGTTTACATTTAATGCGCGAGTTCAATGGACGTCAGGACTGATATAAATACAAAAATAGGCGCGTAATACGCGAGTTGAACGCTGTCTGACCTGAAAAGAGTGGCCAAGTAATGCGCGAATTCTTAGGGGTATAAGAATTTTTATAAAGTGGCCAAAAAATAATAATTAACACTTAGGGTCCTTAGACTCTGACCTGAGTTAAGCGGCCAAGTAATGCGCGAGCACTTCGGACTCAGATTTTCAGTAAGGTGGCCAAGTAATGCGCGAGTTCAATGGACGTCAGGACTGATATAAATGCAAAAATAGCCGCGGAATACGCGAGATGAACAAAGTCTGATCTGAAAAGAGTGGCCAAGTAATGCGCGAGCTCTTCGGACTCAGATTTTCAGTAAGGTGTCCAAGTAATGCGCGAGTTCAATGGACGTCAGGACTGATATAAATGCAAAAATATCAGAGTAATTCGAGAGATGAAAAGAAGTCAGAGCTAAATAAGTAGGCAAAGTACTCCGCGAATTCTTAGTACAGGATTTTTATATAAAGTGGCCAAGTAATGCGCGAGCTCTTCGGACTCTGGCTTAGATTTATGTGTACAAGTAATTGGCGAGTTCAATGGACGTCAGGACTGATATAAATACAAAAATAGCCGCGTAATACGCGAGTTGAACAAAGTCTGATCTGAAAAGAGTGGCCAAGTAATGCGCGAGCTCTTCGGACTCAGATATTCAGTAAGGTGGCCAAGCAATGCGCGAGTTCAATGGACGTGAGGACTGATATAAATGCAAAAATAGCAGCGTAATACGCGAGATCAAACGAAGTCTGACCTTAATAAAGAGGCAAAGTAATGCGCGAATTCTTAGTACAGGA
The DNA here is from genome assembly GCA_030998225.1 of Diplolepis rosae. Lineage (NCBI taxonomy): Eukaryota > Metazoa > Arthropoda > Insecta > Hymenoptera > Diplolepididae > Diplolepis > Diplolepis rosae. The sequence goes on along the minus strand of JAPYXD010000671.1, from coordinate 159,688 downwards.
TTTTTATATAAAGTGGCCAAATAATGCGCGAGCTCTTCGGACTCTGGCTTAAAATTATGTGGCCAAGTAATTCGCGAGTTCAATGGACGTCAGGACTGATATAAATGCAAAAATAGCCGCGTAATACGCGAGATCAAACGAAATCTGACCTAAATAAGGTGGCAAAGTAATGCGCGAATTCTTAGTACAGAATTTTTATATAAAGTGGCCAAGTAATGCGCGAGCTCTTCGGACTCTGGCTTAAAATTATGTGGCCAAGTAATTCGCGAGTTCAATGGACGTCAGGACTGATATAAATGCAAAAATAGCCGCGTAATACGCGAGATCAAACGAAGTCTGACCTAAATAAGGAGGCAAAGTAATGCGCGAATTCTTAGTACAGAATTTTAATATAAAGTGGCCAAGTAATGCGCGAGCTCTTCGGACTCTGGCTTAAAATTATGTGGCCAAGTAATTCGCGAGTTCAATGGACGTCACGACTGATATAAATACAAAAATAGCCGCGTAATACGCAGTTTAACGAAGTCTAACCTGAAAAGAGTGGCCAAGTAATGCACGAATTTTTAGGGTTATAAGAATTTTTATAAAGTGGCCAAAAAATAATAATTAACACGTAGGCTCCTTAGACTATGACCTGAATAAGGCGGCCAAGTAATGCGCGAGCACTTCGGACTCAGATTTTCAGTAAAGTGGCCAAGTAATGCGCGAGCACATCAGACTCTGATTCTGAGTAAGGTGGCCAAGTAATGCGCGAGTTCAATGGACGTCAGGACTGATATAAATAGAAAAATAGGCGCGTAATACGCGAGTTGAACGCTGTCTGACCTGAAAAGAGTGGCCAAGTAATGCGCGAATTCTTAGGGGTATAAGAATTTTTATAAAGTGGCCAAAAAATAATAATTAAGACTTAGGGTCCTTAGACTCTGATCTGAAAAGAGTGGCCAAGTAATGCGCGAGCTCTTCGGACTCAGATTTTCAGTAAGGTGGCCAAGTAATGCGCGAGTTCAATGGACGTCAGGACTGATATAAATGCCAAAATAGCCTCGTAATACGCGAGATCAAACGAAGTCTGACCTAAATAAGGAGGCAAAGTAATGCGCGAATTCTTAGTACAGGATTTTTATATAAAGTGGCCAAGTAATGCGCGAGCTCTTCGGACTCTGGCTTAAAAATTATGTGGCCAAGTAATTCGCGAGTTCAATGGACGTCAGGACTGATATAAATGCAAAAATAGCCGCGTAATACGCGAGATCAAACGAAGTCTGACCTAAATAAGGAGGCAAAGTAATGCGCGAATTCTTAGGAGTACAGAATTTTTATATAAAGTAGCCAAGTAATGCGCGAGCTCTTCGGACTCTGGCTTAAAATTATGTGGCCAAGTAATGCGCGAGTTCAATGGACGTCAGGACTGATATAAATACAAAAATGGCCGCGTAATACGCGAGTTGAACGAAGTCTGATCTGAAAAGAGTGGCCAAGTAATGCGCGAATTCTTAGGGGTATAAGAATTTTTATAAAGTGGCCAAAAAATAATAATTAACACTTAGGGTCCTTAGACTCTGACCTGAATAAAGCGGCCAAGTAATGCGCGAGCACTTCGGACTCTAATTTACAGTAAGGTGGCCAAGTAATGCGCGAGTTCAATGGACGTCAGGACTGATATAAATGCACAATTAGCCGCGTAATACGCGAGATCAAACGAAGTCTGACCTAAATAAGGAGGCAAAATAATGCGCGAATTCTTAGGACAGGATTTTTATATAAAGTGGCCAAGTAATGCGCGAGCTCTTCGGACTCTGGCTTAAAATTATGTGGCCAAGTAATGCGCGAATTCTTAGTACAGAATTTTTATATATAAAGTGTCCAAGTAATGCGCGAGTTCAATGGACGTCAGGACTGATATAAATACAAAAATGGCCGCGTAATACGCGAGTTGAACGAAGTCTGATCTGAAAAGAGTGGCCAAGTAATGCGCGAGTTCAATGGACGTCAGGACTGATATAAATGCAAAAATAGCAGCGTAATACGCGAGATCAAACGAAGTCTGACCTAAATAAGGAGGCAAAGTAATGCGCGAATTCTTAGTACAGGATTTTTATATAAAGTGGCCAAGTAATGCGCGAGCTCTTCGGACTCTGGCTTAAAATTATGTGGCCAAGTAATTCGCGAGTTCAATGGACGTCAGGACTGATATAAATGCAAAAATAGCCGCGTAATACGCGAGTTGAACAAAGTCTGATCTGAAAAGAGTGGCCAAGTAATGCGCGAGCTCTTCGGACTCAGATTTTCAGTAAGGTGGCCAAGTAATGCGCGAGTTCAATGGACGTCAGGACTGATATAAATAGAAAAATAGGCGCGTAATACGCGAGTTGAACGCTGTCTGACCTGAAAAGAGTGGCCAAGTAATGCGCGAATTCTTAGGGGTATAAAAATTTTTATAAAGTGGCCAAAAAATAATAATTAAGAGTTAGGGTCCTTAGACTCTGATCTGAAAAGAGTGGCCAAGTAATGCGCGAGCTCTTCGGACTCAGATTTTCAGTAAGGTGGCCAAGTAATGCGCGAGTTCAATGGACGTCAGGACTGATATAAATGCCAAAATAGCCTCGTAATACGCGAGATCAAACGAAGTCTGACCTAAATAAGGAGGCAAAGTAATGCGCGAATTCTTAGTACAGGATTTTTATATAAAGTGGCCAAATAATGCGCGAGCTCTTCGGACTCTGGCTTAAAAATTATGTGGCCAAGTAATTCGCGAGTTCAATGGACGTCAGGACAGATATAAATGCAAAAATAGCCGCGTAATACGCGAGATCAAACGAAGTCTGACCTAAATAAGGAGGCAAAGTAATGCGCGAATTCTTAGGAGTACAGAATTTTTATATAAAGTAGCCAAGTAATGCGCGAGCTCTTCGGACTCTGGCTTAAAATTATGTGGCCAAGTAATGCGCGAGTTCAATGGACGTCAGGACTGATATAAATACAAAAATGGCCGCGTAATACGCGAGTTGAACGAAGTCTGATCTGAAAAGAGTGGCCAAGTAATGCGCGAATTCTTAGGGGTATAAGAATTTTTATAAAGTGGCCAAAAAATAATAATTAAACACTTAGGGTCCTTGGACTCTGACCTGAATAAAGCGGCCAAGTAATGCGCGAGCACTTCGGACTCTAATTTACAGTAAGGTGGCCAAAGTAATGCGCGAGTTCAATGGACGTCAGGACTGATATAAATGCACAATTAGCCGCGTAATACGCGAGATCAAACGAAGTCTGACCTAAATAAGGAGGCAAAATAATGCGCGAATTCTTAGGACAGGATTTTTATATAAAGTGGCCAAGTAATGCGCGAGCTCTTCGGACTCTGGCTTAAAATTATGTGGCCAAGTAATGCGCGAATTCTTAGTACAGAATTTTTATATATAAAGTGTCCAAGTAATGCGCGAGTTCAATGGACGTCAGGACTGATATAAATACAAAAATGGCCGCGTAATACGCGAGTTGAACGAAGTCTGATCTGAAAAGAGTGGCCAAGTAATGCGCGAGTTCAATGGACGTCAGGACTGATATAAATGCAAAAATAGCCGCGTAATACGCGAGATCAAACGAAGTCTGACCTAAATAAGGAGGCAAAGTAATGCGCGAATTCTTAGTACAGGATTTTTATATAAAGTGGCCAAGTAATGCGCGAGCTCTTCGGACTCTGGCTTAAAATTATGTGGCCAAGTAATTCGCGAGTTCAATGGACGTCAGGACTGATATAAATGCAAAAATAGCCGCGTAATACGCGAGTTGAACAAAGTCTGATCTGAAAAGAGTGGCCAAGTAATGCGCGAGCTCTTCGGACTCAGATTTTCAGTAAGGTGGCCAAGTAATGCGCGAGTTCAATGGACGTCAGGACTGATATAAATGCAAAAATAGCAGCGTAATACGCGAGATCAAACGAAGTCTGACCTAAATAAGGAGGCAAAATAATGCGCGAATTCTTAGGACAGGATTTTTATATAAAGTGGCCAAGTAATGCGCGAGCTCTTCGGACTCTTGATTAAAATTATGTGGCCAAGTAATGCGCGAATTCTTAGTACAGAATTTTTATATATAAAGTGTCCAAGTAATGCGCGAGTTCAATGGACGTCAGGACTGATATAAATACAAAAATAGGCGCGTAATACGCGAGTTGAACGCAGTCTGACCTGAAAAGAGTGGCCAAGTAATGCGCGAATTCTTAGGGGTATAAGAATTTTTATAAAGTGGCCAAAAAATAATAATTAACACTTAGGGTCCTTAGACTCTGACCTGAGTTAAGCGGCCAAGTAATGCGCGAGCACTTTGGACTCAGATTTTCAGTAGGGTGGCCAAGTAATGCGCGAGTTCAATGGACGTCAGGACTGATATAAATGCAAAAATAGCCGCGTAATACGCGAGTTGAACAAAGTCTGATCTGAAAAGAGTGGCCAAGTAATGCGCGAGCTCTTCGGACTCAGATTTTCAGTAAGGTGGCCAAGTAATGCGCGAGTTCAATGGACGTCAGGACTGATATAAATGCAAAAATAGCAGTGTAATACGCGAGATCAAACAAAGTCTGACCTAAATAAGGTGGCAAATTAATGCGCGAATTCTTAGTACAGGATTTTTATATAAAGTGGCCAAGTAATGCGCGAGCTCTTCGGACTCTGGCTTAAAATTATGTGGCCAAGTAATTCGCGACATCAATGGACGTCAGGACTGATATAAATGCACAAAAAGCCGCGTAATACGCGAGTTGAACGAAGTCTGATATGAAAAGAGTGGCCAAGTAATGCGCGAGCACTTCGGACTCTGATTTTCAGTAAGGTGGCCAAGTAATGCGCGAGTGCAAAGGACGTTAGGACTGATATAAATGCAAAAATAGCAGCGTAATACGCGAGATCAAACAAAGTCTGACCTAAATAAGGTGGCAAATTAATGCGCGAATTCTTAGTACAGGATTTTTATATAAAGTGGCCAAATAATGCGCGAGCTCTTCGGACTCTGGCTTAAAATTATGTGGCCAAGTAATTCGCGAGTGCAATGGACGTCAGGACTGATATAAATGCAAAAATAGCCGCGTAATACGCGAGATCAAACAAAGTCTGACCTAAAAAAGGTGGCAAAGTAATGCGCGAATTCTTAGTACAGAATTTTTATATAAAGTGGCCATTTAATGCGCGAGCTCTTCGGACTCTGGCTTAAAATTATGTGGCCAAGTAATTCGCGAGTTCAATGGACGTCAGGACTGATATAAATGCCAAAATGGCCGCGTAATACGCGAGATCAAACGAAGTCTGACCTAAATAAGGAGGCAAAGAAATGCGCGAATTCTTAGTACAGAATTTTAATATAAAGTGGCCAAGTAATGCGCGAGCTCTTCGGACTCTGGCTTAAAATTATGTGGCCAAGTAATTCGCGAGTTCAATGGACGTCACGACTGATATAAATACAAAAATAGCCGCGTAATACGCAGTTTAACGAAGTCTAACCTGAAAAGAGTGGCCAAGTAATGCACGAATTTTTAGGGTTATAAGAATTTTTATAAAGTGGCCAAAAAATAATAATTAACTCGTAGGCTCCTTAGACTATGACCTGCAAAAGGCGGCCAAGTAATGCGCGAGCACTTCGGACTCAGATTTTCAGTAAAGTGGCCAAGTAATGCGCGAGCACATCAGACTCTGATTCTGAGTAAGGTGGCCAAGTAATGCGCGAGTTCAATGGACGTCAGGACTGATATAAATAGAAAAATAGGCGCGTAATACGCGAGTTGAACGCTGTCTGACCTGAAAAGAGTTGCCAATTAATTCGCGAATTCTTAGGGGTATAATAATTATTATAAAGTGGCCAAAAAATAATAATTAACACTTAGGGTCCTTAGACTCTGATCTGAAAAGAGTGGCCAAGTAATGCGCGAGCTCTTCGGACTCAGATTTTCAGTAAGGTGGCCAAGTAATGCGCGAGTTCAATGGACGTCAGGACTGATATAAATGCCAAAATAGCCTCGTAATACGCGAGATCAAACGAAGTCTGACCTAAATAAGGAGGCAAAGTAATGCGCGAATTCTTAGTACAGGATTTTTATATAAAGTGGCCAAGTAATGCGCGAGCTCTTCGGACTCTGGCTTAAAATTATGTGGCCAAGTAATTCGCGAGTTCAATGGACGTCAGGACAGATATAAATGCAAAAATAGCCGCGTAATACGCGAGATCAAACGAAGTCTGACCTAAATAAGGAGGCAAAGTAATGCGCGAATTCTTAGGAGTACAGAATTTTTATATAAAGTAGCCAAGTAATGCGCGAGCTCTTCGGACTCTGGCTTAAAATTATGTGGCCAAGTAATGCGCGAGTTCAATGGACGTCAGGACTGATATAAATACAAAAATGGCCGCGTAATACGCGAGTTGAACGAAGTCTGATCTGAAAAGAGTGGCCAAGTAATGCGCGAATTCTTAGGGGTATAAGAATTTTTATAAAGTGGCCAAAAAATAATAATTAAACACTTAGGGTCCTTGGACTCTGACCTCTATAAAGCGGCCAAGTAATGCGCGAGCACTTCGGACTCTAATTTACAGTAAGGTGGCCAAGTAATGCGCGAGTTCAATGGACGTCAGGACTGATATAAATGCACAATTAGCCGCGTAATACGCGAGATCAAACGAAGTCTGACCTAAATAAGGAGGCAAAATAATGCGCGAATTCTTAGGACAGGATTTTTATATAAAGTGGCCCAGTAATGCGCGAGCTCTTCGGACTCTGGCTTAAAATTATGTGGCCAAGTAATGCGCGAATTCTTAGTACAGAATTTTTATATATAAAGTGTCCAAGTGATGCGCGAGTTCAATGGACGTCAGGACTGATATAAATACAAAAATAGGCGCGTATTACGCGAGTTGAACGCAGTCTGACCTGAAAAAGAGTGGCCAAGTAATGCGCGAATTCTTAGGGGTATAAGAATTTTTATAAAGTGGCCAAAAAATAATAATTAACACTTAGGGTCCTTAGACTCTGACCTGAGTAAAGCGGCCAAGTAATGCGCGAGCACTTTGGACTCAGATTTTCAGTAAGGTGGCCAAGTAATGCGCGAGTTCAATGGACGTCAGGACTGATATAAATGCAAAAATAGCCGCGCAATACGCGAGTTGAACAAAGTCTGATCTGAAAAGAGTGGCCAAGTAATGCGCGAGCTCTTCGGACTCAGATTTTCAGTAAGGTGGCCAAGTAATGCGCGAGTTCAATGGACGTCAGGACTGATATAAATGCAAAAATAGCAGTGTAATACGCGAGATCAAACGAAGTCTGACCTAAATAAGGAGGCAGAGTAATGCGCGAAATCTTAGTATAGGATTTTTATATAAAGTGGCCAAGTAATGCGCGAGCTCTTCGGACTCTGGCTTAAAATTATGTGGCCAAGTAATTCGCGAGTTCAATGGACGTCAGGACTGATATAAATGCAAAAATAGCCGCGTAATACGCGAGTTGAACAAAGTCTGATCTGAAAAGAGTGGCCAAGTAATGCGCGAGCTCTTCGGACTCAGATTTTCAGTAAGGTGGCCAAGTAATGCGCGAGTTCAATGGACGTGAGGACTGATATAAATGCAAAAAGAGCCGCGTAATACGCGAGATCAAACGAAGTCTGACCTTAATAAAGAGGCAAAGTAATGCGCGAATTCTTAGTACAGGATTTTTATATAAAGTGGCCAAATAATGCGCGAGCTCTTCGGACTCTGGCTTAAAATTATGTGGCCAAGTAACTCGCGAGTTCAATGGACGTTAGGACTGATATAAATGCAAAAATAGCAGCGCAATACGCGAGATCAAACAAAGTCTGACCTAAAAAAGGTGGCAAAGTAATGCGCGAATTCTTAGTACAGAATTTTTATATAAAGTGGCCATTTAATGCGCGAGCTCTTCGGACTCTGGCTTAAAATTATGTGGCCAAGTAATTCGCGAGTTCAATGGACGTCAGGACTGATATACATGCCACAATTGCCGCGTAATACGCGCTATCAAACGAAGTCTGACCTAAATAAGGAGGCAAAGAAATGCGCGAATTCTTAGTACAGAATTTTAATATAAAGTGGCCAAGTAATGCGCGAGCTCTTCGGAGTCTGGCTAAAAATTCTCTGGCCAAGTAAATCGCGAGTTCAATGGACGTCACGACTGATATAAATACAAAAATAGCCGCGTAATACGCAGTTTAACGAAGTCTAACCTTAAAAGAGTGGCCAAGTAATGCACGAATTTTTAGGGTTATAAGAATTTTTATAAAGTAGCCAAAAAATAATAATTAACACGTAGGCTCCTTAGACTATGACCTGAATAAGGCGGCCAAGTAATGCGCGAGCACTTCGGACTCAGATTTTCAGTAAAGTGGCCAAGTAATGCGCGAGCACATCAGACTCTGATTCTGAGTAAGGTGTCCAAGTAATGCGCGAGTTCAATGGACGTCAGGACTGATATAAATAGCAAAATAGGCGCGTAATACGCGAGTTGAACGCTGTCTGACCTGAAAAGAGTGGCCAAGTAATGCGCGAATTCTTAGGGGTATAATAATTTTTATAAAGTGGCCAAAAAATAATAATTAACACTTAGGGTCCTTAGACTCTGATCTGAAAAGAGTGGCCAAGTAATGCGCGAGCTCTTCGGACTCAGATTTTCAGTAAGGTGGCCAAGTAATGCGCGAGTTCAATGGACGTCAGGACTGATATAAATGCCAAAATAGCCTCGTAATACGCGAGATCAAACGAAGTCTGACCTAAATAAGGAGGCAAAGTAATGCGCGAATTCTTAGTACAGGATTTTTATATAAAATGGCCAAATAATGCGCGAGCTCTTCGGACTCTGGCTTAAAAATTATGTGGCCAAGTAATTCGCGAGTTCAATGGACGTCAGGACAGATATAAATGCAAAAATAGCCGCGTAATACGCGAGATCAAACGAAGTCTGACCTAAATAAGGAGGCAAAGTAATGCGCGAATTCTTAGGAGTACAGAATTTTTATATAAAGTAGCCAAGTAATGCGCGAGCTCTTCGGACTCTGGCTTAAAATTATGTGGCCAAGTAATGCGCGAGTTCAATGGACGTCAGGACTGATATAAATACAAAAATGGCCGCGTAATACGCGAGTTGAACGAAGTCTGATCTGAAAAGAGTGGCCAAGTAATGCGCGAATTCTTAGGGGTATAAGAATTTTTATAAAGTGGCCAAAAAATAATAATTAAACACTTAGGGTCCTTAGACTCTGACCTGAATAAAGCGGCCAAGTAATGCGCGAGCACTTCGGACTCTGATTTACAGTAAGGTGGCCAAGTAATGCGCGAGTTCAATGGACGTCAGGACTGATATAAATGCACAATTAGCCGCGTAATACGCGAGATCAAACGAAGTCTGACCTAAATAAGGAGGCAAAATAATGCGCGAATTCTTAGGACAGGATTTTTATATAAAGTGGCCAAGTAATGCGCGAGCTCTTCGGACTCTGGCTTAAAATTATGTGGCCAAGTAATGCGCGAATTCTTAGTACAGAATTTTTATATATAAAGTGTCCAAGTAATGCGCGAGTTCAATGGACGTCAGGACTGATATAAATGCAAAAATAGGCGCGTAATACGCGAGTTGAACGCAGTCTGACCTGAAAAGAGTGGCCAAGTAATGCGCGAATTCTTAGGGGTATAAGAATTTTTATAAAGTGGCCAAAAAATAATAATTAACACTTAGGGTCCTTAGACTCTGACCTGAATAAAGCGGCCAAGTAATGCGCGAGCACTTCGGACTCAGATTTTCAGTAAGGTGGCCAAGTAATGCGCGAGTTCAATGGACGTCAGGACTGATATAAATGCAAAAATAGCCGCGCAATACGCGAGTTGAACACAGTCTGATCTGAAAAGAGTGGCCAAGTAATGCGCGAGCTCTTCGGACTCAGATTTTCAGTAAGGTGGCCAAGTAATGCGCGAGTTCAATGGACGTCAGGACTGATATAAATGCAAAAATAGCAGCGTAATACGCGAGATCAAACGAAGTCTGACCTAAATAAGGAGGCAAAGTAATGCGCGAATTCTTAGTACAGGATTTTTATATAAAGTGGCCAAGTAATGCGCGAGCTCTTCGGACTCTGGCTTAAAATTATGTGGCCAAGTAATTCGCGAGTTCAATGGACGTCAGGACTGATATAAATGCAAAAAATAGCAGCGTAATACGCGAGTTGAACAAAGTCTGATCTGAAAAGAGTGGCCAAGTAATGCGCGAGCTCTTCGGACTCAGATTTTCAGTAAGGTGGCCAAGTAATGCGCGAGTTCAATGGACGTCAGGACTGATATAAATGCAAAAATAGCCGCGTAATACGCGAGTTGAACAAAGTCTGATCTGAAAAGAGTGGCCAAGTAATGCGCGAGCTCTTCGGACTCAGATTTTCAGTAAGGTGGCCAAGTAATGCGCGAGTTCAATGGACGTCAGGACTGATATAAATGCAAAAATAGCAGTGTAATACGCGAGATCAAACGAAGTCTGACCTAAATCAGGAGGCAAAGTAAGGCGCGAATTCTTAGTATAGGATTTTTATATAAAGTGGCCAAGTAATGCGCGAGCTCTTCGGACTCTGGCTTAAAATTATGTGGCCAAGTAATTCGCGAGTTCAATGGACGTCAGGACTGATATAAATGCAAAAATAGCCGCGTAATACGCGAGTTGAACAAAGTCTGATCTGAAAAGAGTGGCCAAGTAATGCGCGAGCTCTTCGGACTCAGATTTTCAGTAAGGTGGCCAAGTAATGCGCGAGTTCAATGGACGTGAGGACTGATATAAATGCAAAAATAGCAGCGTAATACGCGAGATCAAACGAAGTCTGACCTTAATAAAGAGGCAAAGTAATGCGCGAATTCTTAGTACAGGATTTTTATATAAAGTGGCCAAATAATGCGCGAGCTCTTCGGACTCTGGCTTAAAATTATGTGGCCAAGTAATTCGCGAGTTCAATGGACGTCAGGACTGATATAAATGCAAAAATAGCCGCGTAATACGCGAGATCAAACAAAATCTGACCTAAATAAGGTGGCAAAGTAATGCGCGAATTCTTAGTACAGAATTTTTATATAAAGTGGCCAAATAATGCGCGAGCTCTTCGGACTCTGGCTGAAAATTATGTGGCCAAGTAATTCGCGAGTTCAATGGACGTCAGGACTGATATCAATGCAAAAATAGCCGCGTAATACGCGAGATCAAACGAAGTCTGACCTAAATAAGGAGGCAAAGAAATGCGCGAATTCTTAGTACAGAATTTTAATATAAAGTGGCCAAGTAATGCGCGAGCTCTTCGGACTCTGGCTTAAAATTATGTGGCCAAGTAATTCGCGAGTTCAATGGACGTCACGACTGATATAAATGCAAAAATAGCCGCGTAATACGCAGTTTAACGAAGTCTAACCTTAAAAGAGTGGCCAAGTAATGCACGAATTTTTAGGGTTATAAGAATTTTTATAAAGTAGCCAAAAAATAATAATTAACACGTAGGCTCCTTAGACTATGACCTGAATAAGGCGGCCAAGTAATGCGCGAGCACTTCGGACTCAGATTGTGAGGAAGGTGGGAAAGTAATGCGCGAGCACATCAGACTCTGATTCTGAGTAAGGTGTGCTAGTAGTTCGCGTGTTCAATGGACGTCAGGACTGATATAAATAGAAAAATAGGAGCGTAATACGCGAGTTGAACGCTGTCTGACCTGAAAAGAGTGGCCAAGTAATGCGCGAATTCTTAGGGGTATAAGAATTTTTATAAAGTGGCCAAAAAATAATAATTAACACTTAGGGTCCTTAGACTCTGATCTGAAAAGAGTGGCCAAGTAATGCGCGAGCTCTTCGGACTCAGATTTTCAGTAAGGTGGCCAAGTAATGCGCGAGTTCAATGGACGTCAGGACTGATATAAATGCCAAAATAGCCTCGTAATACGCGAGATCAAACGAAGTCTGACCTAAATAAGGAGGCAAAGTAATGCGCGAATTCTTAGTACAGGATTTTTATATAAAGTGGCCAAGTAATGCGCGAGCTCTTCGGACTCTGGCTTAAAAATTATGTGGCCAAGTAATTCGCGAGTTCAATGGACGTCAGGACAGATATAAATGCAAAAATAGCCGCGTAATACGCGAGATCAAACGAAGTCTGACCTAAATAAGGAGGCAAAGTAATGCGCGAATTCTTAGGAGTACAGAATTTTTATATAAAGTAGCCAAGTAATGCGCGAGCTCTTCGGACTCTGGCTTAAAATTATGTGGCCAAGTAATGCGCGAGTTCAATGGACGTCAGGACTGATATAAATACAAAAATGGCCGCGTAATACGCGAGTTGAACGAAGTCTGATCTGAAAAGAGTGGCCAAGTAATGCGCGAATTCTTAGGGGTATAAGAATTTTTATAAAGTGGCCAAAAAATAATAATTAAACACTTAGGGTCCTTAGACTCTGACCTGAATAAAGCGGCCAAGTAATGCGCGAGCACTTCGGACTCTAATTTACAGTAAGGTGGCCAAGTAATGCGCGAGTTCAATGGACGTCAGGACTGATATAAATGCACAATTAGCCGCGTAATACGCGAGATCAAACGAAGTCTGACCTAAATAAGGAGGCAAAATAATGCGCGAATTCTTAGGACAGGATTTTTTTATATAAAGTCGCCAAGTAATGCGCGAGCTCTTCGGACTCTGGCTTAAAATTATGTGGCCAAGTAATGCGCGAATTCTTAGTACAGAATTTTTATATATAAAGTGTCCAAGTGATGCGCGAGTTCAATGGACGTCAGGACTGATATAAATACAAAAATAGGCGCGTAATACGCGAGTTGAACGCAGTCTGACCTGAAAAGAGTGGCCAAGTAATGCGCGAATTCTTAGGGGTATAAGAATTTTTATAAAGTGGCCAAAAAATAATAATTAACACTTAGGGTCCTTAGACTCTGACCTGAGTAAAGCGGCCAAGTAATGCGCGAGCACTTCGGACTCAGATTTTCAGTAAGGTGGCCAAGTAATGCGCGAGTTCAATGGACGTCAGGACTGATATAAATGCAAAAATAGCCGCGAACTACGCGAGTTGAACAAAGTCTGATCTGAAAAGAGTGGCCAAGTAATGCGCGAGCTCTTCGGACTCAGATTTTCAGTAAGGTGGCCAAGTAATGCGCGAGTTCAATGGACGTCAGGACTGATATAAATGCAAAAATAGCAGCGTAATACGCGAGATCAAACGAAGTCTGACCTAAATAAGGAGGCAAAGTAATGCGCGAATTCTTAGTACAGGATTTTTATATAAAGTGGCCAAGTAATGCGCGAGCTCTTCGGACTCTGGCTTAAAATTATGTGGCCAAGTAATTCGCGAGTTCAATGGACGTCAGGACTGATATAAATGCAAAAATAGCCGCGTAATACGCGAGTTGAACAAAGTCTGATCTGAAAAGAGTGGCCAAGTAATGCGCGAGCTCTTCGGACTCAGATTTTCAGTAAGGTGGCCAAGTAATGCGCGAGTTCAATGGACGTCAGGACTGATATAAATGCAAAAATAGCCGCGTAATACGCGAGTTGAACAAAGTCTGATCTGAAAAGAGTGGCCAAGTAATGCGCGAGCTCTTCGGACTCAGATTTTCAGTAAGGTGGCCAAGTAATGCGCGAGTTCAATGGACGTCAGGACTGATATAAATGCAAAAATAGCAGTGTAATACGCGAGATCAAACGAAGTCTGACCTAAATAAGGAGGCAAAGTAATGCGCGAATTCTTTTTATATGATTTTTTTATATAGTGGCCAAGTAATGCGCGAGCTCTTCGGACTCTGGCTTAAAATTATGTGGCCAAGTAATTCGCGAGTTCAATGGACGTCAGGACTGATATAAATGCAAAAATAGCCGCGTAATACGCGAGTTGAACAAAGTCTGATCTGAAAAGAGTGGCCAAGTAATGCGCGAGCTCTTCGGACTCAGATTTTCAGTAAGGTGGCCAAGTAATGCGCGAGTGCAATGGACGTGAGGACTGATATAAATGCAAAAATAGCAGCGTAATACGCGAGATCAAACGAAGTCTGACCTTAATAAAGAGGCAAAGTAATGCGCGAATTCTTAGTACAGGATTTTTATATAAAGTGGCCAAATAATGCGCGAGCTCTTCGGACTCTGGCTTAAAAATTATGTGGCCAAGTAATTCGCGAGTTCAATGGACGTCAGGACTGATATAAATGCAAAAATAGCCGCGTAATACGCGAGATCAAACAAAATCTGACCTAAATAAGGTGGCAAAGTAATGCGCGAATTCTTAGTACAGAATTTTTATATAAAGTGGCCAAATAATGCGCGAGCTCTTCGGACTCTGGCTGAAAATTATGTGGCCAAGTAATTCGCGAGTTCAATGGACGTCAGGACTGATATAAATGCAAAAATAGCCGCGTAATACGCGAGATCAAACGAAGTCTGACCTAAATAAGGAGGCAAAGAAATGCGCGAATTCTTAGTACAGAATTTTAATATAAAGTGGCCAAGTAATGCGCGAGCTCTTCGGACTCTGGCTTAAAATTATGTGGCCAAGTAATTCGCGAGTTCAATGGACGTCACGACTGATATAAATACAAAAATAGCCGCGTAATACGCAGTTTAACGAAGTCTAACCTTAAAAGAGTGGCCAAGTAATGCACGAATTTTTAGGGTTATAAGAATTTTTATAAAGTAGCCAAAAAATCATAAGTAACCCGTAGGCTCCTTAGACTATGACCTGAATAAGGCGGCCAAGTAATGCGCGAGCACTTCGGACTCAGATTTTCAGTAAAGTGGCCAAGTAATGCGCGAGCACATCAGACTCTGATTCTGAGTAAGGTGGCCAAGTAATGCGCGAGTTCAATGGACGTCAGGACTGATATAAATGCAAAAATAGCCGCGTAATACGCGAGTTGAACGCTGTCTGACCTGAAAAGAGTGGCCAAGTAATGCGCGAATTCTTAGGTCAATAATAATTTATATAAAGTGGCCAAAAAATAATAATTAACACTTAGGGTCCTTAGACTCTGATCTGAAAAGAGTGGCCAAGTAATGCGCGAGCTCTTCGGACTCAGATTTTCAGTAAGGTGGCCAAGTAATGCGCGAGTTCAATGGACGTCAGGACTGATATAAATGCCAAAATAGCCTCGTAATACGCGAGATCAAACGAAGTCTGACCTAAATAAGGAGGCAAAGTAATGCGCGAATTCTTAGTACAGGATTTTTATATAAAGTGGACAAGTAATTCGCGAGCTCATCGGACTCTGGCTTAAAAATTATGTGGCCAAGTAATTCGCGAGTTCAATGGACGTCAGGACAGATATAAATGCAAAAATAGCCGCGTAATACGCGAGATCAAACGAAGTCTGACCTAAATAAGGAGGCAAAGTAATGCGCGAATTCTTAGGAGTACAGAATTTTTATATAAAGTAGCCAAGTAATGCGCGAGCTCTTCGGACTCTGGCTTAAAATTATGTGGCCAAGTAATGCGCGAGTTCAATGGACGTCAGGACTGATATAAATACAAAAATGGCCGCGTAATACGCGAGTTGAACGAAGTCTGATCTGAAAAGAGTGGCCAAGTAATGCGCGAATTCTTAGGGGTATAAGAATTTTTATAAAGTGGCCAAAAAATAATAATTAACACTTAGGGTCCTTAGACTCTGACCTGAATAAAGCGGCCAAGTAATGCGCGAGCACTTCGGACTCTAATTTACAGTAAGGTGGCCAAGTAATGCGCGAGTTCAATGGACGTCAGGACTGATATAAATGCACAATTAGCCGCGTAATACGCGAGATCAAACGAAGTCTGACCTAAATAAGGAGGCAAAATAATGCGCGAATTCTTAGGACAGGATTTTTATATAAAGTGGCCAAGTAATGCGCGAGCTCTTCGGACTCTGGCTTAAAATTATGTGGCCAAGTAATGCGCGAATTCTTAGTACAGAATTTTTATATATAAAGTGTCCACATAATGCGCGAGTTCAATGGACGTCAGGACTGATATAAATAGAAAAATAGGCGCGTAATACGCGAGTTGAACGCAGTCTGACCTGAAAAGAGTGGCCAAGTAATGCGCGAATTCTTAGGGGTATAAGAATTTTTATAAAGTGGCCAAAAAATAATAATTAACACTTAGGGTCCTTAGACTCTGACCTGAATAAAGCGGCCAAGTAATGCGCGAGCACTTCGGACTCAGATTTTCAGTAAGGTGGCCAATTAATGCGCGAGTTCAATGGACGTCAGGACTGATATAAATGCAAAAATAGCCGCGTAATACGCGAGTTGAACAAAGTCTGATCTGAAAAGAGTGGCCAAGTAATGCGCGAGCTCTTCGGACTCTTATTTTCAGTAAGGTGGCCAAGTAATGCGCGAGTTCAATGGACGTCAGGACTGATATACATGCAAAAATAGCAGCGTAATACGCGAGATCAAACGAAGTCTGACCTAAATAAGGAGGCAAAGTAATGCGCGAATTCTTAGTACAGGATTTTTATATAAAGTGGCCAAGTAATGCGCGAGCTTCTTCGGACTCTGGCTTAAAATTATGTGGCCAAGTAATTCGCGAGTTCAATGGACGTCAGGACTGATATAAATGCAAAAATAGCCGCGTAATACGCGAGTTGAACAAAGTCTGATCTGAAAAGAGTGGCCAAGTAATGCGCGAGCTCTT
Organism: Diplolepis rosae; assembly: GCA_030998225.1. Taxonomy (NCBI): domain Eukaryota; kingdom Metazoa; phylum Arthropoda; class Insecta; order Hymenoptera; family Diplolepididae; genus Diplolepis; species Diplolepis rosae. The sequence goes on along the minus strand of JAPYXD010000671.1, from coordinate 143,018 downwards.
CGGACTCAGATTTTCAGTAAGGTGGCCAAGTAATGCGCGAGTTCAATGGACGTCAGGACTGATATAAATGCAAAAATAGCAGCGTAATACGCGAGATCAAACGAAGTCTGACCTAAATAAGGAGGCAAAATAATGCGCGAATTCTTAGTACAGGATTTTTATATATAGTTGCCAAGTAATGCGCGAGCTCTTCGGACTCTTGATTAATATTATGTGGCAAAGTAATGAGCGAATTCTTAGTTCAGACTTTTTATATATAATGTGTCCAAGTAATGCGCGAGTTCAATGGACGTCAGGACTGATATAAATGCAAAAATAGCCGCGTAATACGCGAGTTGAACGCTGTCTGACCTGAAAAGAGTGGCCAAGTAATGCGCGAATTCTTAGGGGTATAAGAATTTTTATAAAGTGGCCAAAAAATAATAATTAACACTTAGGGTCCTTAGACTCTGACCTGAGTTAAGCGGCCAAGTAATGCGCGAGCACTTTGGACTCAGATTTTCAGTAAGGTGGCCAAGTAATGCGCGAGTTCAAGGGACGAAAGGAATGAAATAAATACAAAAATAGCCGCGGAATACGCGAGTTGAACAAAGTCTGATCTGAAAAGAGTGGCCAAGTAATGCGCGAGCTCTTCGGACTCAGATTTTCAGTAAGGTGGCCAAGTAATGCGCGAGTTCAATGGACGTCAGGACTGATATAAATGCAAAAATAGCCGTGTAATACGCGAGATCAAACGAAGTCTGACCTAAATAAGGAGGCAAAGTAATGCGCGAATTCTTAGTACAGGATTTTTATATAAAGTGGCCAAGTAATGCGCGAGCTCTTCGGACTCTGGCTTAAAATTATGTGGCCAAGTAATTCGCGAGTTCAATGGACGTCAGGACTGATATAAATGCAAAAATAGCCGCGTAATACGCGAGTTGAACAAAGTCTGATCTGAAAAGAGTGGCCAAGTAATGCGCGAGCTCTTCGGACTCAGATTTTCAGTAAGGTGGCCAAGTAATGCGCGAGTTCAATGGACGTGAGGACTGATATAAATGCAAAAATAGCAGCGTAATACGCGAGATCAAACGAAGTCTGACCTTAATAAAGAGGCAAAGTAATGCGCGAATTCTTAGTACAGGATTTTTATATAAAGTGGCCAAATAATGCGCGAGCTCTTCGGACTCTGGCTTAAAATTATGTGGCCAAGTAATTCGCGAGTTCAATGGACGTCAGGACTGATATAAATGCAAAAATAGCCGCGTAATACGCGAGTTGAACAAAGTCTGATCTGAAAAGAGTGGCCAAGTAATGCGCGAGCTCTTCGGACTCAGATTTTCAGTAAGGTGGCCAAGTAATGCGCGAGTTCAATGGACGTCAGGACTGATATAAATGCAAAAATAGCAGCGTAATACGCGAGATCAAACGAAGTCTGACCTAAATAAGGAGGCAAAATAATGCGCGAATTCTAAGGACCGGATTTTTATATAAAGTGGCCCAGTAATGCGCGAGCTCTTCGGACTCTTGCTTAAAATTATGTGGCCAAGTAATGCGCGAATTCTTAGTACAGAATTTTTATATATAAAGTGTCCAAGTAATGCGCGAGTTCAATGGACGTCAGGACTGATATAAATACAAAAATAGGCGCGTAATACGCGAGTTGAACGCTGTCTGACCTGAAAAGAGTGGCCAAGTAATGCGCGAATTCTTAGGGGTATAAGAATTTTTATAAAGTGGCCAAAAAATAATAATTAACACTTAGGGTCCTTAGACTCTGACCTGAGTTAAGCGGCCAAGTAATGCGCGAGCACTTTGGACTCAGATTTACAGTAAGGTGGCCAAGTAATGCGCGAGTTCAATGGACGTCAGGACTGATATAAATGCAAAAATAGCCGCGTAATACGCGAGTTGAACAAAGTCTGATCTGAAAAGAGTGGCCAAGTAATGCGCGAGCTCTTCGGACTCAGATTTTCAGTAAGGTGGCCAAGTAATGCGCGAGTTCAATGGACGTCAGGACTGATATAAATGCAAAAATAGCAGCGTAATACGCGAGATCAAACGAAGTCTGACCTAAATAAGGAGGCAAAGTAATGCGCGAATTCTTAGTACAGGATTTTTATATAAAGTGGCCAAGTAATGCGCGAGATTTCCGGACTCTGACTTTAAGTAAGGTGGCCAAGTAATGCGCGAGTTTAATGGACGTCAGGACTGATACAAATGCAAAAATAGCCGCGTAATACGCGAGTTGAACTATGTCTGACCTGAAAAGAGTGGCCAAGTAATGCGCGAATTCTTAGGGGTATAATAATTTTAATAAAGTTGCCAAAAAATAATAATTAACACTTGGGGTCCTTAGACTCTGACCTGAATAAAGCGGCCAAGTAATGCGCGAGCACTTCGGACTCAGATTTTCAGTAAGGTGGCCAAGTAATGCGCGAGTTCAATGGACGTCAGGACTGATATAAATGCACAATTAGCCGCGTAATACGCGAGATCAAACGAAGTCTGACCTAAATAAGGTGGCAAAGTAATGCGCGAATTCTTAGTACAGAATTTTAATATAAAGTGGCCAAGTAATGCGCGAGTTCAATGGACGTCAGGACTGATATAAATGCCAAAATAGCCTCGTAATACGCGAGATCAAACGAAGTCTGACCTAAATAAGGAGGCAAAGTAATGCGCGAATTCTTAGGAGTACAGAATTTTTATATAAAGTAGCCAAGTAATGCGCGAGCTCTTCGGACTCTGGCTTAAAATTATGTGGCCAAGTAATGCGCGAGTTCAATGGACGTCAGGACTGATATAAATAGAAAAATAGGCGCGTAATACGCGAGTTGAACGCTGTCTGACCTGAAAAGAGTGGCCAAGTAATGCGCGAATTCTTAGGGGTATAAGAATTTTTATAAAGTGGCCAAAAAATAATAATTAACACTTAGGGTCCTTAGACTCTGACCTGAATAAAGCGGCCAAGTAATGCGCGAGCACTTCGGACTCTAATTTACAGTAAGGTGGCCAAGTAATGCGCGAGTTCAATGGACGTCAGGACTGATATAAATGCAAAAATAGCCGCGTAATACGCGAGATCAAACGAAATCTGACCTAAATAACGTGGCAAAGTAATGCGCGAATTCTTAGTACAGAATTTTAATATAAAGTGGCCAAGTAATGCGCGAGCTCTTCGGACTCTGGCTTAAAATTATGTGGCCAAGTAATGCGCGAGTTCAATGGACGTCAGGACTGATATAAATGCAAAAATAGCCGCGTAATACGCGAGTTGAACAAAGTCTGATCTGAAAAGAGTGGCCAAGTAATGCGCGAGCTCTTCGGACTCAGATTTTCAGTAAGGTGGCCAAGTAATGCGCGAGTTCAATGGACGTCAGGACTGATATAAATGCCAAAATAGCCTCGTAATACGCGAGATCAAACGAAGTCTGACCTAAATAAGGAGGCAAAGTAATGCGCGAATTCTTAGTACAGGATTTTTATATAAAGTGGCCAAGTAATGCGCGAGCTCTTCGGACTCTGGCTTAAAAATTATGTGGCCAAGTAATTCGCGAGTTCAATGGACGTCAGGACAGATATAAATGCAAAAATAGCCGCGTAATTCGCGAGATCAAACGAAGTCTGACCTAAATAAGGAGGCAAAGTAATGCGCGAATTCTTAGGAGTACAGAATTTTTATATAAAGTAGCCAAGTAATGCGCGAGCTCTTCGGACTCTGGCTTAAAATTATGTGGCCAAGTAATGCGCGAGTTCAATGGACGTCAGGACTGATATAAATACAAAAATGGCCGCGTAATACGCGAGTTGAACGAAGTCTGATCTGAAAAGAGTGGCCAAGTAATGCGCGAATTCTTAGGGGTATAAGAATTTTTATAAAGTGGCCAAAAAATAATAATTAACACTTAGGGTCCTTAGACTCTGACCTGAATAAAGCGGCCAAGTAATGCGCGAGCACTTCGGACTCTAATTTACAGTAAGGTGGCCAAGTAATGCGCGAGTTCAATGGACGTCAGGACTGATATAAATGCAAAAATAGCCGCGTAATACGCGAGATCAAACGAAATCTGACCTAAATAACGTGGCAAAGTAATGCGCGAATTCTTAGTACAGAATTTTAATATAAAGTTGCCAAATAATGCGCGAGCTCTTCGGACTCTGGACCTAGGAACTCGCTTACCCATAAGTCTTTCCGCATGTTTACACTATCTTTTTCTAATATCAATAAGCAAAAGAAAAAAAGAAAAAAACAAAAAATACAATAATTATTAAGTTGCATGTCTTAGTTAATAAATATTTAAAGGTTACTATTAAGCTAATTGGCACTGAAGAGGGCCCCCATTTGTGGCCGAAACGTTTGCCTTTTGTATTTTTTATGTGTTCTATCACTTAATTAAAAAAATAAATCCGTATCAAAACTGACCCCATGACAAATTAACTTTTACAAAATTATTATTGTGGGTCAATAAAACATTGAACATGTACGGAAACATGTCACGATATAATTTTACTTATGGCAACAATCAAAATGGTAGAAGTGGGATGGGTTTTTACAAACAAATAGAAGAGACATATGGATATGAGGAGGCATCACTCCTCAAAAAATGGTCTCAATTAAATCTAGACTATGCGAATAGCTTTAATCAGAGAATTTTCCTACTACGGTGTAGGAAACTTGAAGTTCTTCCCAAACATTTACAAGGTATCCGATCTCAACACATTGGTTTTAATTCTAGAAGTATGAGTAACAAATTCTCAAACCTGCATAATACTTTTCTTAGGTCCATTTTGAATCTTGAAATTTGTGACATATGTGCACATTTAAAGTACCTTGTGAATCAAATTATGTATTTTCAAAGTAGAATAGTTGCTATTTTTCCAAACCACATGTTCGACAGATTTTTTGAGCTCGAATCCGGGAAAGTCTCCCGCCGTTTTGAAGAAAGCAAATTTAAATGCAAAAAGAAACTCGACTTACTGATAAGGTCTCTTGATTGCAATAAAAAGACCGTTTCCAACAGTAAACTTAACCAAAAGTGGTTCAAAAATTTAACAGGAAACCAAATTCCAGAGAATGTCGCAAAAATAGCTAGCTTAGGAATAAATTTCGGTGTTACTATAAAAAAACGGGAAATTCCTACATATAATATAATCGCGGACATCGAATCTAACATTAATAAAATTGATCCTGAATCTCAAGATGAATTGCGCTTAAAAGTTGCTAACGTCGTTAATAATTTTAAGAAAAATGGGAATGAACACAAATCTAAATTCGTACAACCTGTTAAAGAAATTAAAGAAGCTAGGGATTTCGTAAAAAATAACCCGGACATAGTTTTTACTAGGGCAGACAAAGGTAACACCACAGTAGCCTTGACGCGAACAGATTACAACGAGAAAGTATTGAACCTTCTAAATGATGAAAACACATACAAAGTCCGCTCCAAGGACACTACAACCAAAATACAAAATAAAGTAAATTGTCTAGTCAAAACATGGGAAAACAAAAAATTAATCAACAACCTGTTAGCTAAGGATTTAAAGTCTTCTAATGCTGTTCCCTCCAGATTCTACGGATTACCCAAAATCCATAAAGAAGGCAACCCCATTAGACCCATTGTATCTTATGTAGGCAGTCCTACCTACAATCTAGCATCCTTCTTTAGCACTACCATATCTAAAAACACCACGCCACCAAAATCAAAAATCATTAACAGTTTCGAACTAGTCCAGAAACTTAAAAATGTTAGTGTCCCTGATAATTTTGTTCTCGCCTCCTTGGATGTAGTGTCCCTTTTTCACAAATATACCCAAGGAAGCAGCCATCTCTGCTGTAAAAAATAGATGGGAAGAGATTCGTCGCAAAGTATCATTGCCATGGAAGGAATATGAAGAAGGGTTGCGATTATGCTTGGATAGCACAGACTTTAATTTCGATGGCACCACCTATTTTCAAAAACGCGGATTACCAATGGGTTCTCCTTTCTCCCCCGTCCTTGCAGATATAGTGATGGATGACCTAGAAAAAGACAGGCTCTCTAATCTTGATTTTGAAGTACCTGTTTACTTTCGATACGTAGACGATATTCTCATCGTGGTTCCTGACACACAAGTGAACCACATTTTGCAAATCTTCAACAACAATTCCCTCAATATTGAATTCACCCTAGAAAAAGAGATAAATGGTGCTATTAATTTTCTAGATGTCACTATGACTAGGAAACAGAATCAAAAACTTTCTTTCAATTGGTATAGGAAACCGACTTGGTCTGGAAGATACCTTAACTTTAATTCCCATCACCCCCTCAGATACAAGAAAAGTGTTGTAAACAACTTAGTTGACAGGGCAATTCTACTTTCAGATAAAGAATTTCACAAAAACAACCTTAAACTAATTATAGATACACTACTAGAAAATGACTATCCACAACAGTTCACGCAAGAGATTATAAATCTAAGACTTCTTACCCTTGAACATAAGACACGATTAGGTAACAATCAGGCCGACATAAACACAGAAAACAAACCCTTCATTAGTATCCCTTACGTTGAAGTTCTGTCAGAGAGAATATCAGGAATCTTACATAGCTACAACATAAACACTGCGTACAAAAACCAAAAAAACCTAAAAACGATCTTTATACCCACCAAGGACAAAATACCCAAAGATCAATCTTCTAACGTCGTCTACAGCGTTCCGTGCAAAGGGAATGACTGCAAGGCTGTCTATATAGGTCAAACGAAACGATTTCTTAAAAACAGACTAAAAGAACATAAAAACAACATTAGAGAAAGCCCCAATAAACAAAACGCGCTAACAAAACATACGATTGAAAGAGATCACTTCTTCGATTTTGATAGAACAAAAATCTTAGCTAACGAAAAAAACTACAAAAAAAGGTTGCTGTTGGAAATGTGTCATATTGCAGGTACGAACGATGCGGTGAATCTTAGAACCGACATAGAAAACCTTTCTAAGATTTACAACCCTCTACTTAAAAAAGGGTCATAAAAAAATGTGAAATGAGAAATTGGGACCCACCGTGTTTCAGTCGTCCCTTCACGGTTTATGTTCTTACATCTGGCCACTTTGTCTGGGTCAGATTTCGTTGTAACTCGCGCATTTTTGGCCACCTTATTTAGGTCAGGTTTCGTTGAACTCGCGTATTACGCGACTATTTTTTGTATTTATATCAGTCCTGACGTCCATTTAACTTTGCGCATTATTTGGCCACATAATTTTAAGCCAGAGTCCGAAGAGCTCGCGCATTACTTGGCCACTTTATATAAAAATTCTGTACTAAGAATTCGCGCATTACTTTGCCACCTTATTTAGGTCAGACTTCGTTTGATCTCGCGTATTACGCGGCTATTTTTGCATTTATATCAGTCCTGACGTCCATTGAACTCGCGAATTACTTGGCCACCTTACTGAAAATCTGAGTCCGAAGAGCTCGCGCATTACTTGGCCACTCTTTTCAGATCAGACTTTGTTCAACTCGCGTATTACGCGGCTATTTTTGCATTTATATCAGTCCTGACGTCCATTGAACTCGCGCATTACTTGGCCACCTTACTGTAAATTAGAGTCCGAAGTGCTCGCGCATTACTTGGCCGCTTTATTCAGGTCAGAGTCTAAGGACCCTAAGTGTTAATTATTATTTTTTGGCCACTTTATAAAAATTCTTATACCCCTAAGAATTCGCGCATTACTTGGCCACTCTTTTCAGATCAGACTTCGTTCAACTCGCGTATTACGTGGCCATTTTTGTATTTATATCAGTCCTGACGTCCATTGAACTCGCGCATTACTTGGCCACATAATTTTAAGCCAGAGTCCGAAGAGCTCGCGCATTACTTGGCTACTTTATATAAAAATTCTGTACTCCTAAGAATTCGCGCATTACTTTGCCTCCTTATTTAGGTCAGACTTCGTTTGATCTCGCGTATTACGCGGCTATTTTTGCATTTATATCAGTCCTGACGTCCATTGAACTCGCGAATTACTTGGCCACATAATTTTAAGCCAGAGTCCGAAGAGCTCGCGCATTACTTGGCGACTTTATATAAAAATCCTGTACTAACAATTCGCGTATTACTTTGCCTCCTTATTTAGATCAGACTTCGTTTGATCTCGCGTATTACGAGGCTATTTTGGCATTTATATCAGTTCTGACGTTCATTGAACTCGCGCATTACTTGGCCACCTTACTGAAAATCTGAGTCCGAAGAGCTCGCGCATTACTTGGCCACTCTTTTCAGATCAGACTTCGTTGAACTCGCGTATTACACGGCTATTTTTGCATTTATATCTGTCCTGACGTCCATTGAACTCACGAATTACTTGGCCACATAATTTTAAGCCAGAGTCCGAAGAGCTCGCGCATTACTTGGCCACTTTATATTAAAATTCTGTACTAAGAATTCGCGCATTACTTTGCCACCTTATTTAGGTCAGACTTCGTTTGATCTCGCGTATTACGCGGCTATTTGTGCATTTATATCAGTCCTGACGTCCATTGAACTCGCGCATTACTTGGCCACCTTACTGAAAATCTGAGTCCGAAGTGCTCGCGCATTACTTGGCCGCTTTATTCAGGTCAGAGTCTAAGGACCCTAAGTGTTAATTATTATTTTTTGGCCATTTTATAAAAATTCTTATACCCCTAATAATTCGCGCATTACTTGGCCACTCTTTTCAGGTCAGACAGCGTTCAACTCGCGTATTACGCGCCTATTTTTCTATTTATATCAGTCCTGACGTCCATTGAACTCGCGCATTACTTGGACACTTTATATAAAAATCCTGTACTAAGAATTCGCGCATTACTTTGCCACCTTATTTAGGTCAGATTTCGTTTGATCTCGCGTATTACGAGGCTATTTTGGCATTTATATCAGTCCTGACGTCCATTGAACTCGCGCATTACTTGGCCACCTTACTGAAAATCTGAGTCCGAAGAGCTCGCGCATTACTTGGCCACTCTTTTCAGATCAGACTTTGTTCAACTCGCGTATTACGCGGCTATTTTTGCATTTATATCTGTCCTGACGTCCATTGAACTCGCGAATTACTTGGCCACATAATTTTAAGCCAGAGTCCGAAGAGCTCGCGCATTACTTGGCCACTTTATATAAAAATTCTGTACTAAGAATTCGCGCATTACTTTGCCACCTTATTTAGGTCAGATTTCGTTTGATCTTGCGTATTACGCGGCTATTTTTGCATTTATATCAGTCCTGACGTCCATTGAACTCGCGAATTACTTGGCCACATAATTTTAAGCCAGAGTCCTCAGAGCTCGCGCATTACACGACCTCCCTATATAAAAATCCTGTATAAGAATTCGCGCATTACTTTGCCTCCTTATTTAGGTCAGATTTCGTTTGATCTCGCGTATTACGCGGCTATTTTTGCATTTATATCAGTCCTGACGTCCATTGAACTCGCGCATTACTTGGCCACATAATTTTAAGCCAGAGTCCGAAGAGATGGAGCATTTCTTGGCCACTTTATATATATATTCTGTACTAAGAATTCGCGCATTACTTTGCCACCTTATTTAGGTCAGATTTTGTTTGATCTCGCGTATTACGCGGCTATTTTTGCATTTATATCAGTCCTGACGTCCATTGAACTCGCGAATTACTTGGCCACATAATTTTAAGCCAGAGTCCGAAGAGCTCCCGCATTATTTGTCCACTTCATATAAAAATCCTGTACTAAGAATTCGCGCATTACTTTGCCTCTTTAGTTAGGTCAGACTTCGTTTGATCTCGCGTATTACGCTGATATTTTTGCATTTATATCAGTCCTCACGTCCATTGAACTCGCGCATTACTTGGCCACCTTACTGAAAATCTGAGTCCGAAGAGCTCGCGCATTACTTGGCCACTCTTTTCAGATCAGACTTTGTTCAACTCGCGTATTACGCGGCTATTTTTGCATTTATATCAGTCCTGACGTCCATTGAACTCGCGAATTACTTGGCCACATAATTTTAAGCCAGAGTCCGAAGAGCTCGCGCATTACTTGGCCACTTTATATAAAAATCCTGTACTAAGAATTCGCGCATTACTTTGCCTCCTTATTTAGGTCAGACTTCGTTTGATCTCGCGTATTACGCTGCTATTTTTGCATTTATATCAGTCCTGACGTCCATTGAACTCGCGCATTACTTGGCCACCTTACTGAAAATCTTAGTCAGAAGAGATCGATCATTAGTTGTCAACTATTTTCAGATCAGACTTTGTTCAACTCGCGTATTACGCGGCTATTTTTGCATTTATATCAGTCCTGACGTCCATTGAACTCGCGCATTACTTGGCCACCTTACTGAAAATCTGAGTCCAAAGTGCTCGCGCATTACTTGGCCGCTTTATTCAGGTCAGAGTCTAAGGACCCTAAGTGTTAATTATTATTTTTTGGCCACTTTATAAAAATTCTTATACCCCTAAGAATTCGCGCATTACTTGGCCACTCTTTTCAGGTCAGACTGCGTTCAACTCGCGTATTACGCGCCTATTTTTGTATTTTATATCAGTCCTGACGTCCATTGAACTCGCGCATTACTTGGACACTTTATATATAAAAATTCTGTACTAAGAATTCGCGCATTACTTGGCCACATAATTTTAAGCCAGAGTCCGAAGAGCTCGCGCATTACTTGGCCACTTTATATAAAAATCCTGTCCTAAGAATTCGCGCATTATTTTGCCTCCTTATTTAGGTCAGACTTCGTTTGATCTCGCGTATTACGCGGCTAATTGTGCATTTATATCAGTCCTGACGTCCATTGAACTCGCGCATTACTTGGCCACCTTACTGAAAATCTGAGTCCGAAGTGCTCGCGCATTACTTGGCCGCTTTATTCAGGTCAGAGTCTAAGGACCCTAAGTGTTAATTATTATTTTTTGGCCACTTTATAAAAATTCTTATACCCCTAAGAATTCGCGCATTACTTGGCCACTATTTCAGGTCAGACAGCGTTCAACTCGCGTATTACGCGCCTATTTTTCTATTTATATCAGTCCTGACGTCCATTGAACTCGCGCATTACTTGGACACTTTATATATAAAAATTCTGTACTAAGAATTCGCGCATTACTTGGCCACATAATTTTAAGCCAGAGTCCGAAGAGCTCGCGCATTACTTGGCCACTTTATATAAAAATTCTGTACTAAGAATTCGCGCATTACTTTGCCACCTTATTTAGGTCAGATTTCGTTTGATCTTGCGTATTACGCGGCTATTTTTGGCATTTATATCAGTCCTGACGTCCATTGAACTCGCGAATTACTTGGCCACATAATTTTAAGCCAGAGTCCGAAGAGCTCGCGCATTACTTGGCCACTTTATATAAAAATCCTGTACTAAGAATTCGCGCATTACTTTGCCTCCTTATTTAGGTCAGATTTCGTTTGATCTCGCGTATTACGCGGCTACTTTTGCATTTATATCAGTCCTGACGTCCATTGAACTCGCGCATTACTTGGCCACATAATTTTAAGCCAGAGTCCGAAGAGCTCGCGCATTATTTGGCCACTTTATATAAAAATTCTGTACTAAGAATTCGCGCATTACTTTGCCACCTTATTTAGGTCAGATTTTGTTTGATCTCGCGTATTACGCGGCTATTTTTGCATTTATATCAGTCCTGACGTCCATTGAACTCGCGAATTACTTGGCCACATAATTTTAAGCCAGAGTCCGAAGAGCTCCCGCATTATTTGTCCACTTCATATAAAAATCCTGTACTAAGAATTCGCGCATTACTTTGCCTCTTTAGTTAGGTCAGACTTCGTTTGATCTCGCGTATTACGCTGCTATTTTTGCATTTATATCAGTCCTGACGTCCATTGAACTCGCGCATTACTTGGCCACCTTACTGAAAATCTGAGTCCGAAGAGCTCGCGCATTACTTGGCCACTCTTTTCAGATCAGACTTTGTTCAACTCGCGTATTACGCGGCTATTTTTGCATTTATATCAGTCCTGACGTCCATTGAACTCGCGAATTACTTGGCCACATAATTTTAAGCCAGAGTCCGAAGAGCTCGCGCATTACTTGGCCACTTTATATAAAAATCCTGTACTAAGAATTCGCGCATTACTTTGCCTCCTTATTTAGGTCAGACTTCGTTTGATCTCGCGTATTACGCGGCTATTTTTGCATTTATATCAGTCCTGACGTCCATTGAACTCGCGCATTACTTGGCCACCTTACTGAAAATCTGAGTCCGAAGAGCTCGAGCATTACTTGGCCACTCTTTTCAGATCAGACTTTGTTCAACTCGCGTATTACACGGCTATTTTTGCATTTATATCAGTCCTGACGTCCATTGAACTCGCGCATTACTTGGCCACCTTACTGAAAATCTGAGTCCAAAGTGCTCGCGCATTACTTGGCCGCTTTATTCAGGTCAGAGTCTAAGGACCCTAAGTGTTAATTATTATTTTTTGGCCACTTTATAAAAATTCTTATACCCCTAAGAATTCGCGCATTACTTGGCCACTCTTTTCAGGTCAGACTGCGTTCAACTCGCGTATTACGCGCCTATTTTTGTATTTATATCAGTCCTGACGTCCATTGAACTCGCGCATTACTTGGACACTTTATATATAAAAATTCTGTACTAAGAATTCGCGCATTACTTGGCCACATAATTTTAAGCCAGAGTCCGAAGAGCTCGCGCATTACTTGGCCACTTTATATAAAAAACCTGTCCTAAGAATTCGCGCATTATTTTGCCTCCTTATTTAGGTCAGACTTCGTTTGATCTCGCGTATTACGCGGCTAATTGTGCATTTATATCAGTCCTGACGTCCATTGAACTCGCGCATTACTTGGCCACCTTACTGAAAATCTGAGTCCGAAGAGCTCGCGCATTACTTGGCCACTCTTTTCAGATCAGACTTTGTTCAACTCGCGTATTACGCGGCTATTTTTGCATTTATATCAGTCCTGACGTCCATTGAACTCGCGAATTACTTGGCCACATAATTTTAAGCCAGAGTCCGAAGAGCTCGCGCATTACTTGGCCACTTTATATAAAAATCCTGTACTAAGAATTCGCGCATTACTTTGCCTCCTTATTTAGGTCAGACTTCGTTTGATCTCGCGTATTACGCGGCTAATTGTGCATTTATATCAGTCCTGACGTCCATTGAACTCGCGCATTACTTGGCCACCTTACTGAAAATCTGAGTCCGAAGTGCTCGCGCATTACTTGGCCGCTTTATTCAGGTCAGAGTCTAAGGACCCTAAGTGTTAATTATTATTTTTTGGCCACTTTATAAAAATTCTTATACCCCTAAGAATTCGCGCATTACTTGGCCACTATTTCAGGTCAGACAGCGTTCAACTCGCGTATTACGCGCCTATTTTTCTATTTATATCAGTCCTGACGTCCATTGAACTCGCGCATTACTTGGACACTTTATATATAAAAATTCTGTACTAAGAATTCGCGCATTACTTGGCCACATAATTTTAAGCCAGAGTCCGAAGAGCTCGCGCATTACTTGGCCACTTTATATAAAAATTCTGTACTAAGAATTCGCGCATTACTTTGCCACCTTATTTAGGTCAGATTTCGTTTGATCTTGCGTATTACGCGGCTATTTTTGGATTTATATCAGTCCTGACGTCCATTGAACTCGCGAATTACTTGGCCACATAATTTTAAGCCAGAGTCCGAAGAGCTCGCGCATTACTTGGCCACTTTATATAAAAATTCTGTACTAAGAATTCGCGCATTACTTTGCCTCCTTATTTAGGTCAGATTTCGTTTGATCTCGCGTATTACGCGGCTAATTTTGCATTTATATCAGTCCTGACGTCCATTGAACTCGCGCATTACTTGGCCACATAATTTTAAGCCAGAGTCCGAAGAGATCGCGCATTACTTGGCCACTTTATATAAAAATTCTGTACTAAGAATTCGCGCATTACTTTGCCACCTTATTTAGGTCAGATTTTGTTTGATCTCGCGTATTACGCGGCTATTTTTGCATTTATATCAGTCCTGACGTCCATTGAACTCGCGAATTACTTGGCCACATAATTTTAAGCCAGAGTCCGGAGAGCTCCCGCATTATTTGTCCACTTCATATAAAAATCCTGTACTAAGAATTCGCGCATTACTTTGCCTCTTTAGTTAGGTCAGACTTCGTTTGATCTCGCGTATTATGAGGCTATTTTTGCATTTATATCAGTCCTGACGTCCATTGAACTCGCGCATTACTTGGCCACCTTACTGAAAATCTGAGTCCGAAGAGCTCGCGCATTACTTGGCCACTCTTTTCAGATCAGACTTTGTTCAACTCGCGTATTACGCGGCTATTTTTGCATTTATATCAGTCCTGACGTCCATTGAACTCGCGAATTACTTGGCCACATAATTTTAAGCCAGAGTCCGAAGAGCTCGCGCATTACTTGGCCACTTTATATAAAAATCCTGTACTAAGAATTCGCGCATTACTTTGCCTCCTTATTTAGGTCAGACTTCGTTTGATCTCGCGTATTACGCTGCTATTTTTGCATTTATATCAGTCCTGACGTCCATTGAACTCGCGCATTACTTGGCCACCTTACTGAAAATCTGAGTCCGAAGAGCTCCGGCATTACTTGGCCACTCTTTTCAGATCAGACTTTGTTCAACTCGCGTATTACGCGGCTATTTTTGCATTTATATCAGTCCTGACGTCCATTGAACTCGCGCATTACTTGGCCACCTTACTGAAAATCTGAGTCCAAAGTGCTCGCGCATTACTTGGCCGCTTTATTCAGGTCAGAGTCTAAGGACCCTAAGTGTTAATTATTATTTTTTGGCCACTTTATAAAAATTCTTATACCCCTAAGAATTCGCGCATTACTTGGCCACTCTTTTCAGGTCAGACTGCGTTCAACTCGCGTATTACGCGCCTATTTTTGTATTTATATCAGTCCTGACGTCCATTGAACTCGCGCATTACTTGGACACTTTATATATAAAAATTCTGTACTAAGAATTCGCGCATTACTTGGCCACATAATTTTAAGCCAGAGTCCGAAGAGCTCGCGCATTACTTGGCCACTTTATATAAAAATCCTGTCCTAAGAATTCGCGCATTATTTTGCCTCCTTATTTAGGTCAGACTTCGTTTGATCTCGCGTATTACGCGGCTAATTGTGCATTTATATCAGTCCTGACGTCCATTGAACTCGCGCATTACTTGGCCACCTTACTGAAAATCTGAGTCCGAAGTGCTCGCGCATTACTTGGCCGCTTTATTCAGGTCAGAGTCTAAGGACCCTAAGTGTTAATTATTATTTTTTGGCCACTTTATAAAAATTCTTATACCCCTAAGAATTCGCGCATTAATTGGCCACTATTTCAGGTCAGACAGCGTTCAACTCGCGTATTACGCGCCTATTTTTCTATTTATATCAGTCCTGACGTCCATTGAACTCGCGCATTACTTGGACACTTTATATATAAAAATTCTGTACTAAGAATTCGCGCATTACTTGGCCACATAATTTTAAGCCAGAGTCCGAAGAGCTCGCGCATTACTTGGCCACTTTATATAAAAATTCTGTACTAAGAATTCGCGCATTACTTTGCCACCTTATTTAGGTCAGATTTCGTTTGATCTTGCGTATTACGCGGCTATTTTTGCATTTATATCAGTCCTGACGTCCATTGAACTCGCGAATTACTTGGCCACATAATTTTAAGCCAGAGTCCGAAGAGCTCGCGCATTACTTGGCCACTCTATATAAAAATCCTGTACTAAGAATTCGCGCATTACTTTGCCACCTTATTTAGGTCAGATTTCGTTTGATCTCGCGTATTACGCGGCTAATTTTGCATTTATATCAGTCCTGACGTCCATTGAACTCGCGCATTACTTGGCCACCTTACTGAAAATCTGAGTCCGAAGAGCTCGCGCATTACTTGGCCGCTTTATTCAGGTCAGAGTCTAAGGACCCTAAGTGTTAATTATTATTTTTTGGCCACTTTATAAAAATTCTTATACCCCTAAGAATTCGCGCATTACTTGGCCACTCTTTTCAGGTCAGACTGCGTTCAACTCGCGTATTACGCGCCTATTTTTGCATTTATATCAGTCCTGACGTCCATTGAACTCGCGCATTACTTGGACACTTTATATATAAAAATTCTGTACTAAGAATTCGCGCATTACTTGGCCACATAATTTTAAGCCAGAGTCCGAAGAGCTCGCGCATTACTTGGCCACTTTATATAAAAATCCTGTCCTAAGAATTCGCGCATTATTTTGCCTCCTTATTTAGGTCAGACTTCGTTTGATCTCGCGTATTACGCGGCTAATTGTGCATTTATATCAGTCATGACGTCCATTGAACTCGCGCATTACTTGGCCACCTTACTGAAAATCTGAGTCCGAAGTGCTCGCGCATTACTTGGCCGCTTTATTCAGGTCAGAGTCTAAGGACCCTAAGTGTTAATTATTATTTTTTGGCCACTTTATAAAAATTCTTATACCCCTAAGAATTCGCGCATTACTTGGCCACTCTTTTCAGGTCAGACAGCGTTCAACTCGCGTATTACGCGCCTATTTTTCTATTTATATCAGTCCTGACGTCCATTGAACTCGCGCATTACTTGGCCACCTTACTCAGAATTAGAGTCCGAAGAGCTCGCGCATTACTTGGCCACTTTATATTAAAATTCTGTACTAAGAATTCGCGCATTACTTTGCCACCTTATTTAGGTCACATTTCGTTTGATCTCGCGTATTACGCGGCTATTTTTGCATTTATATCAGTCCTGACGTCCATTGTACTCGCGAATTACTTGGCCACATAATTTTAAGCCAGAGTCCGAAGAGCTCGCGCATTACTTGGCCACTTTATATAAAAATTCTGTACTAAGAATTCGCGCATTACTTTGTCACCTTATTTAGGTCAGATTTTGTTTGATCTCGCGTATTACGCGGCTATTTTTGCATTTATATCAGTCCTGACGTCCATTGAACTCGCGAATTACTTGGCCACATAATTTTAAGCCAGAGTCCGAAGAGCTCGCGCATTACTTGGCCACTTTATATAAAAATACTGTACTAAGAATTCGCGCATTACTTTGCCTCCTTATTTAGGTCAGATTTCGTTTGATCTCGCGTATTACGCGGCTAATTTTGCATTTATATCAGTCCTGACGTCCATTGAACTCGCGCATTACTTGGCCACCTTACTGAAAATCTGAGTCCGAAGAGCTCGCGCATTACTTGGCCGCTTTATTCAGGTCAGAGTCTAAGGACCCTAAGTGTTAATTATTATTTTTTTGGCCACTTTATAAAAATTCTTATACCCCTAAGAATTCGCGCATTACTTGGCCACTCTTTTCAGGTCAGACTGCGTTCAACTCGCGTATTACGCGCCTATTTTTGTATTTATATCAGTCCTGACGTCCATTGAACTCGCGCATTACTTGGACACTTTATATATAAAAATTCTGTACTAAGAATTCGCGCATTACTTGGCCACATAATTTTAAGCCAGAGTCCGAAGAGCTCGCGCATTACTTGGCCACTTTATATAAAAATCCTGTCCTAAGAATTCGCGCATTATTTTGCCTCCTTATTTAGGTCAGACTTCGTTTGATCTCGCGTATTACGCGGCTAATTGTGCATTTATATCAGTCATGACGTCCATTGAACTCGCGCATTACTTGGCCACCTTACTGAAAATCTGAGTCCGAAGTGCTCGCGCATTACTTGGCCGCTTTATTCAGGTCAGAGTCTAAGGACCCTAAGTGTTAATTATTATTTTTTGGCCACTTTATAAAAATTCTTATACCCCTAAGAATTCGCGCATTACTTGGCCACTCTTTTCAGGTCAGACAGCGTTCAACTCGCGTATTACGCGCCTATTTTTCTATTTATATCAGTCCTGACGTCCATTGAACTCGCGCATTACTTGGCCACCTTACTCAGAATCAGAGTCTGATGTGCTCGCGCATTACTTGGCCACTTTATATTAAAATTCTGTACTAAGAATTCGCGCATTACTTTGCCACCTTATTTAGGTCACATTTCGTTTGATCTCGCGTATTACGCGGCTATTTTTGCATTTATATCAGTCCTGACGTCCACTGAACTCGCGAATTACTTGGCCACATAAATTTAAGCCAGAGTCCGAAGAGCTCGCGTATTACTTGGCCACTTTATATAAAAATACTGTCCTAAGAATTCGCGCATTACTTTGCCACCTTATTTAGGTCAGATTTTGTTTGATCTCGCGTATTACGCGGCTATTTTCGCATTTATATCAGTCCTGACGTCCATTGAACTCGCGAATTACTTGGCCTCATAGTTTTAAGCCAGAGTCCGAAGAGCTCGCGCATTATTTGGCCACTTTATATAAAAATCCTGTGCTAAGAATTCGCGCATTACTTTGCCTCTTTATTTAGGTCAGACTTCGTTTGATCTCGCGTATTACGCTGCTATTTTTGCATTTATATCAGTCCTCACGTCCATTGAACTCGCGCATTACTTGGCCACCTTACTGAAAATCTGAGTCCGAAGAGCTCGCGCATTACTTGGCCACTCTTTTCAGATCAGAGTTTGTTCAACTCGCGTATGACGCGGCTATTTTTCCATTTATATCAGTCCTGACGTCCATTCAACTCGCGAATTACTTGGCCACATAATTTTAAGCCAGAGTCCGAAGAGCTCGCGCATTACTTGGCCACTTTATATAAAAATCCTGTACTAAGAATTCGCGCATTACTTTGCCTCCTTATTTAGGTCAGACTTCGTTTGATCTCGCGTATTACGCGGCTATTTTTGCATTTATATCAGTCCTGACGTCCATTGAACTCGCGCATTACTTGGCCACCTTACTGAAAATCTGAGTCCGAAGAGCTCGCGCATTACTTGGCCACTCTTTTCAGATCAGACTTTGTTCAACTCGCGTATTACGCGGCTATTTTTGCATTTATATCAGTCCTGACGTCCATTGAACTCGCGCATTACTTGGACACTTTATATATAAAAATTCTGTACTAAGAATTCGCGCATTACTTGGCCACATAATTTTAAGCCAGAGTCCGAAGAGCTCGCGCATTACTTGGCCACTTTATATAAAAATCCTGTCCTAAGAATTCGCGCATTACTTTGCCTCCTTATTTAGGTCAGATTTCGTTTGATCTTGCGTATTACGCGGCTATTTTTGCATTTATATCAGTCCTGACGTCCATTGAACTCGCGCATTACTTGGACACTTTATATATAAAAATTCTGTACTAAGAATTCGCGCATTACTTGGCCACCTTACTGAAAATCTGAGTCCGAAGTGCTCGCGCATTACTTGGCCACTCTTTTCAGATCAGACTTTGTTCAACTCGCGTATTACGCGGCTATTTTTGCATTTATATCAGTCCTGACGTCCATTGAACTCGCGCATTACTTGGCCACCTTACTGAAAATCTGAGTCCGAAGTGCTCGCGCATTACTTGGCCGCTTTATTCAGGTCAGAGTCTAAGGACCCTAAGTGTTAATTATTATTTTTTGGCCACTTTATAAAAATTCTTATACCCCTAAGAATTCGCGCATTACTTGGCCACTCTTTTCAGGTCAGACTGCGTTCAACTCGCGTATTACGCGCCTATTTTTGCATTTATATCAGTCCTGACGTCCATTGAACTCGCGCATTACTTGGACACTTTATATATAAAAATTCTGTACTAAGAATTCGCGCATTACTTGGCCACATAATTTTAAGCCAGAGTCCGAAGAGCTCGCGCATTACTTGGCCACTTTATATAAAAATCCTGTCCTAAGAATTCGCGCATTATTTTGCCTCCTTATTTAGGTCAGACTTCGTTTGATCTCGCGTATTACGCGGCTAATTGTGCATTTATATCAGTCCTGACGTCCATTGAACTCGCGCATTACTTGGCCACCTTACTGAAAATCTGAGTCCGAAGTGCTCGCGCATTACTTGGCCGCTTTATTCAGGTCAGAGTCTAAGGACCCTAAGTGTTAATTATTATTTTTTGGCCACTTTATAAAAATTCTTATACCCCTAAGAATTCGCGCATTACTTGGCCACTCTTTTCAGGTCAGACAGCGTTCAACTCGCGTATTACGCGCCTATTTTTCTATTTATATCAGTCCTGACGTCCATTGAACTCGCGCATTACTTGGCCACCTTACTCAGAATCAGAGTCTGATGTGCTCGCGCATTACTTGGCCACTTTACTGAAAATCTGAGTCCGAAGTGCTCGCGCATTACTTGGCCGCCTTATTCAGGTCATAGTCTAAGGAGCCTACGTGTTAATTATTATTTTTTGGCCACTTTATAAAAATTCTTATAACCCTAAAAATTCGTGCATTACTTGGCCACTCTTTTCAGGTTAGACTTCGTTAAACTGCGTATTACGCGGCTATTTTTGTATTTATATCAGTCGTGACGTCCATTGAACTCGCGAATTACTTGGCCACATAATTTTAAGCCAGAGTCCGAAGAGCTCGCGCATTACTTGGCCACTTTATATTAAAATTCTGTACTAAGAATTCGCGCATTTCTTTGCCTCCTTATTTAGGTCAGACTTCGTTTGATCTCGCGTATTACGCGGCTATTTTTGCATTTATATCAGTCCTGACGTCCACTGAACTCGCGAATTACTTGGCCACATAATTTTAAGCCAGAGTCCGAAGAGCTCGCGCATTACTTGGCCACTTTATATAAAAATTCTGTACTAAGAATTCGCGCATTACTTTGCCACCTTATTTAGGTCAGATTTTGTTTGATCTCGCGTATTACGCTGCTATTTTTGCATTTATATCAGTCCTGACGTCCATTGAACTCGCGCATTACTTGGCCACCTTACTGAAAATCTGAGTCCGAAGAGCTCGCGCATTACTTGGCCACTCTTTTCAGATCAGACTATCTTCAACACTCGTATAACGCGCCTATTTTTGCATTTATATCAGTCCTGACGTCCAGTGAACTCGCGAATTACTTGGCCACATAATTTTAAGCCAGAGTCCGAAGAGCTCGCGCATTACTTGGCCACTTTATATAAAAATCCTGTACTAAGAATTCGCGCATTACTTTGCCTCCTTATTTAGGTCAGACTTCGTTTGATCTCGCGTATTACGCTGCTATTTTTGCATTTATATCAGTCCTGACGTCCATTGAACTCGCGCATTACTTGGCCACCTTACTGAAAATCTGAGTCCGAAGAGCTCGCGCATTACTTGGCCACTTTTTTCAGATCAGACTTTGTTCAGCTCGCGTATTACGCGGCTAATTTTGCATTTATATCAGTCCTGACGTCCATTGAACTCGCGCATTACTTGGCCACCTTACTGAAAATCTGAGTCCAAAGTGCTCGCGCATTACTTGGCCGCTTTATTCAGGTCAGAGTCTAAGGACCCTAAGTGTTAATTATTATTTTTTGGCCACTTTATAAAAATTCTTATACCCCTAAGAATTCGCGCATTACTTGGCCACTCTTTTCAGGTCAGACTGCGTTCAACTCGCGTATTACGCGCCTATTTTTGTATTTATATCAGTCCTGACGTCCATTGAACTCGCGCATTACTTGGACACTTTATATATAAAAATTCTGTACTAAGAATTCGCGCATTACTTGGCCACATAATTTTAAGCCAGAATCCGAAGAGCTCGCGCATTACTTGGCCACTTTATATAAAAATCCTGTCCTAAGAATTCGCGCATTATTTTGCCTCCTTATTTAGGTCAGATTTCGTTTGATCTTGCGTATTACGCGGCTATTTTTGCATTTATATCAGTCCTGACGTCCATTGAACTCGCGAATTACTTGGCCACATAATTTTAAGCCAGAGTCCGAAGAGCTCGCGCATTACTTGGCCACTTTATATAAAAATCCTGTCCTAAGAATTCGCGCATTATTTGGCCACATAATTTTAAGCCAGAGTCCGAAGAGCTCGCGCATTACTTGGCCACTTTATATAAAAATCCTGTCCTAAGAATTCGCGCATTATTTTGCCTCCTTATTTAGGTCAGACTTCGTTTGATCTCGCGTATTACGCGGCTAATTGTGCATTTATATCAGTCCTGACGTCCATTGAACTCGCGCATTACTTGGCCACCTTACTGAAAATCTGAGTCCGAAGTGCTCGCGCATTACTTGGCCGCTTTATTCAGGTCAGAGTCTAAGGACCCTAAGTGTTAATTATTATTTTTTGGCCACGTTATAAAAATTCTTATACCCCTAAGAATTCGCGCATTACTTGGCCACTCTTTTCAGGTCAGACAGCGTTCAACTCGCGTATTACGCGCCTATTTTTCTATTTATATCAGTCCTGACGTCCATTGAACTCGCGCATTACTTGGACACTTTATATATAAAAATTCTGTACTAAGAATTCGCGCATTACTTGGCCACATAATTTTAAGCCAGAGTCCGAAGAGCTCGCGCATTACTTGGCCACTTTATATAAAAATTCTGTACTAAGAATTCGCGCATTACTTTGCCACCTTATTTAGGTCAGATTTCGTTTGATCTTGCGTATTACGCGGCTATTTTTGCATTTATATCAGTCCTGACGTCCATTGAACTCGCGAATTACTTGGCCACATAATTTTAAGCCAGAGTCCGAAGAGCTCGCGCATTACTTGGCCACTTTATATAAAAATCCTGTACTAAGAATTCGCGCATTACTTTGCCACCTTATTTAGGTCAGATTTCGTTTGATCTTGCGTATTACGCGGCTACTTTTGCTTTTATATCAGTCCTGACGTCCATTGAACTCGCGAATTACTTGGCCACATAATTTTAAGCCAGAGTCCGAAGAGCTCGCGCATTACTTGGCCACTTTATATAAAAATCCTGTACTAAGAATTCGCGCATTACTTTGCCTCCTTATTTAGGTCAGACTTCGTTTGATCTCGCGTATTACGCTGCTATTTTTGCATTTATATCAGTCCTGACGTCCATTGAACTCGCGCATTACTTGGCCACCTTACTGAAAATCTGAGTCCGAAGTGCTCGCGCATTACTTGGCCGCTTTATTCAGGTCAGAGTCTAAGGACCCTAAGTGTTAATTATTATTTTTTGGCCACTTTATAAAAATTCTTATACCCCTAAGAATTCGCGCATTACTTGGCCACTCTTTTCAGGTCAGACAGCGTTCAACTCGCGTATTACGCGCCTATTTTTCTATTTATATCAGTCCTGACGTCCATTGAACTCGCGCATTACTTGGACACTTTATATATAAAAATTCTGTACTAAGAATTCGCGCATTACTTTGCCACCTTATTTAGGTCAGATTTCGTTTGATCTCGCGTATTACGCGGCTATTTTTGCATTTATATCAGTCCTGACGTCCATTGAACTCGCGAATTACTTGGCCACATAATTTTAAGCCAGAGTCCGAAGAGCTCGCGCATTACTTGGCCACTTTATATTAAAATTCTGTACTAAGAATTCGCGCATTTCTTTGCCTCCTTATTTAGGTCAGACTTCGTTTGATCTCGCGTATTTCGCGGCTATTTTTGCATTTATATCAGTCCTGACGTCCATTGAACTCGCGCATTACTTGGCCACCTTACTCAGAATCAGAGTCTGATGTGCTCGCGCATTACTTGGCCACCTTACTCAGAATTAGAGTCCGAAGTGCTCGCGCATTACTTGGCCATTTTTTATCAGTCTTAGAATCCGTAGTGCTACTGTATTAATTGGCCACTCTATTTAAGTCAGAGTTCGAATAACTCTCGTAATATTTTGCCACTTTACAACAGTCTTATAATCTGAAAAACTCGGACATCATACTTATAAACTTAATATTGTATTTTTCCGGGTTCCATTTATTAAGAATAAGAGGTTTCGAAAAACCAGGAATTTAATTTTTCGTGAATTTCCACTTTAGTTGCATTTTACTTTCTATATCCACAGAAATGTGTACAATTTTTACGACGTCGGGACCGTAGTGAGTGCCCTTCCTTACAGAGTTTTTCGAACATGTGGTGGGTCTTTGCTTTTGTCGGACGCTTGAGCATGTAATAACCTCAAGTGCCGGGGACATTAAAATAAGGTTTTACTGTGTATAACCCTTGGTGTTGGAACCTGACCTTTCTGGAGAATGCTTTCTATACACGTCAAACTCTGAACACTAGTCTTCCTAAATACGACTTCTTCCCAAATCAGTTTTCTTTTAGCCATGTGGCAGAGTGGTGGACTTACTTTCGTCTGTCATCTCTGCGGCTTCGGAGAAAATAAAAAATAAAAATTTTTCCGTACCAATTACATCGTTCTTATTGTTTTAACTTAATTGTACGTTACTTCTAGTGCTCGTTTATGTGTGTGTTTTGCTGTGCGTGCTTTACCAAGGATCCACGTTATATTCTCCATCGTGTTGTCTCTTTCTTTGGTGAAATAATCGTGTTTATATATGTGCCCTTGAGAGAGTGCGTTCCGCGGTCGCATTTTTCACGGTTCCTGTGGGAGAGGATTACTCGTTGGAACAGTTTTTGGAACGGTCTGGTTCCTTCACACCTAGGAACTCGCTTACCAATAAGACTTTCCGCAAGTTTACTCTATCTTTTTCTAATATCAATAAGCAAAGAAAAAAAGAAAAAAACAAAAAATACAATAATTATTAAGTTGCATGTATTAGTTAATAAATATTTAAAGCTTACTATTAATCTAATTGGCACTGAAGTGGGCCCGATTTTGTGGCCGAAACGTTTGCCTTTTGTATTTTTTATGTGTTCTATCACTTAATTAAAAAAATAAATCCGTATCAAAACTGACCCCATGCCAAATTAACTTTTACAAAATTATTATTGTGGGTCAATAAAACATTGAACATGTACGGAAACATGTCACGATTTAATCTTAAAAAATGTTTAAAAATTTTATTTTTCGGGTTTTCGCGTTTTCATGATCAAATATTCCATTATGGAATTGTTCTACTATAATTAAAATACTTTTGAAAAAGTAATTCCAACAGAGATTTTTATGCATATATCTTACAGGTCAAATTAAAAATCCAGAGTATCTTATTTTTCGCGTTATCGCGTAATTATGATTGGTAATTACATTACGGGAGTGATGTTCACTATAAATACGATACTTTTGAAAAAGTATTCTCAACTAAGTTTTTTACGCATATATCTTACATGTCTAATCAAAATATCTTAAAAATTGTTTAAAAATTTTATTTTTCGGGTTTCGCGGTTTCAGGATCAGTATTTGCATTATGGAATTGCTCTACCATAAATAAAACACTTTTGAAAAAGTATTTCTAACAAAGATTTTTACGCATATATCTTATAGGTCAAATTAAAAAATCCAGAGTATCTTATTCTTCGCGTTATCGCGTAATTATGATTGGTAATTACATTACGGGCGTGATGTTCACTAAAAATACAATACCTTTGTAAAAGTATTGTCAATTAAGCTTGTTACGCATATATCTCACATGTCAATTTAAAATATCTTAAAAATTGTTTAAAATTTTTATTTTCCGGGTTTTCGCGGTTTCAGGATCAGTAATTGCATTATGGAATTGCTCTACTATAAATACAATACTTTTGAAAAAGTATTTCTAACAAAGATTTTTACGCATATATCTTATAGGTCAAATTAAAATATCCAGAGTATCTTATTCTTCGCGTTATCCCGTAATTATGATTGGTAATTACATTACGCGAGTGATGTTCACTATAAATACAATACTTGTGAAAAAGTATTCTCAACTAAGCATTTTACGCATATATCTTACATGTCGATTCAAGATATCTTAAAAATTGTTTAAAAATTTTATTTTTCGGGTTTCGCGGTTTCAGGATCAGTATTTGCATTATGGAATTGCTCTACTATAAATAAAACACTTTTGAAAAAGTATTTCTAACAAAGATTTTTACGCATATATCTTATAGGTCAAATTAAAATATCCAGAGAATCTTATTCTTCGCGTTATCGCGTAATTATGATTGGTAATTACATTACGGGCGTGATGTTCACTAAAAATACAATACCTTTGTAAAAGTATTGTCAATAAAACTTTTTACGCATATATCTCACATGTCTATTTAAAATATCTTAAAAATTCTGAAAAATTTTTATTTTTCGGGCTTTCGCGGTTTCAGGATCAGTAATTGCATTATGGAATTGCTCTACTATAAATAAAACACTTTTGAAAAAGTATTTCTAACAAAGATTTTTACGCATATATCTTATAGGTCAAATTAAAATATCCAGAGTAACTTATTCTTCGCGTTATCCCGTAATTATGATTGGTAATTACATTACGGGAGTGATGTTCACTATAAATACAATACTTGTGAAAAATATTCTCAACTAAGTTTTTTACGCATATATCTTACATGTTGATTCAAGATATCTTAAAAATTCTTAAAAATTTTTACTTTTCGGGTATCGCGGTTTCAGGATCAGTAATTGCATTATGGAATTGCTCTACTATAAATAAAACACTTTTGAAAAAGTATTTCTAACAAAGATTTTTACGCATATATCTTATAGGTCAAATTAAAAAATCCAGAGTATCTTATTATTCTCGTTATCGCGAAATTATGATTGGTATTTACATTACGGGCGTGATGTTCACTAAAGATACAATACCTTTGTAAAAGTATTGTCAAATATGCTTTTTACGCATATATCTTACATGTCGATTCAAGATATCTGAAAAATTGTTTAAAAATTTTATTTTTCGGGTTTTCGCGGTTTCAGGATCAGTAATTGCATTATGGAATTGCTCTACTATAAATAAAACACTGTTGAAAAAGTATTTCTAACAAGTATTTTTACGCATATATCTGATAGGTCAAATTAAAATATCCAGAGAATCTTATTCTTCACCTTTTCGCGTAATTATGATTGGTAATTACATTACGGGAGTGATGTTCACTATAAATACAATACTTTTGAAAAAGTATTCTCAACTAAGTTTTTTACGCATATATCTTACATGTCAAATCAAAATATCTTAAAAATTGTTTAAAAATTTTATTTTTCTGGTTTTCGCGGTTTCAGGACCAGTATTTGCATTATGGAGTTGCTCTTGTATAAATAAAACACTTTTGAAAAAGTATTTCTAACAAAGATTTTTACGCATATATCTTATAGGTCAAATTAAAATATCCAGAGCATCTTATTCTTCGCGTTATAGCGTAATTATCATTGGTAATTACATTACTGGCGTAATGTTCACTAAAAATACAATACCTTTGTAAAAGTATTGTCAAATAAATTTATTACGCATATATCTCACATGTCTATTTAAAATATCTTAAAAATTCTGAAAAATTTTTATTTTTCGGGCTTTCGCGGTTTCAGGACCAGTATTTGCATTATGGAATTGCTCTTCTATAAATAAAACACTTTTGAAAAAGTATTTCTAACAAAGATTTTTACGCATATATCTTATAGGTCAAATTAAAATATCCAGAGAATCATATTCTTCGCGTTATCGCTTAATTATGATTGGTAATTACATTACGGGCGTGATGTTCACTAAAGATACAATACCTTTGTAAAAGTATTGTCAAATAAGCTTTTTACCCATATATCTCACATGTCAATTTAAAATATCTTAAAAATTCATAAAAATTTTTATTTTTCGGGTTTTCGCGGTTTCAGGATCAGTAATTGCATTATGGAATTGCTCTACTATAAATAAAACACTTTTGAAAAAGTAATTCTAATAAAGATTTTTACGCATATATCTTATAGGTCAAATTAAAATATCCAGAGTATCTTATTCTTCGCGTTATCGCGTAATTATGATTGGTAATTACATTACGGGCGTGATGTTCACTAAAAATACAATACCTTTGTAAAAGTATTCTCAACTAAGTTTTTTACGCATATATCTTACATGTCTATTTAAAATATCTTAAAAATTGTTTAAAAATTTTATTTTTCGGGTTTTCGCGGTTTCAGGATCAGTATTTGCATTATGGAATTGCTCTACTATAAATAAAACACTTTTGAAAAAGTATTTCTAACAAAGACTTTTACGCATATAGCTGATAGGCCAAACTAAAAAATCCAGAGTATCTTATTTTTCGCGTTATCGCGTAATTGTGATTGGTAATTACATTACGGGCGTGATGTTCACTATAAATACAGTACTTTTGAAAAGTATTCTCAAATAAGTTTTTTACGCATATATCTTACATGTCAAATCAAAATATCTTAAAAATTGTTTAAAAATTTTATTTTTCTGGTTCTGGCGGTTTCAGGACCAGTATTTGCTTTATGGAGTTGCTCTTCTATAAATAAAACACTTTTGAAGAAGTATTTCTAACAAAGATTTTTACGCATATATCTTATAGGTCAAATTTAAATATCCAGAGTATCTTATTCTTCGCGTTATCGCGTAATTATGATTGGTAATTACATTACGGGAGTGATGTTCACTATAAATACAATACTTTTGAAAAAGTATTCTCAACTAAGTTTTTTACGCATATATATTACATGTCGATTGAAGATATCTTAAAAATTGTTTAAAAATTTTATTTTTCGGGTTTTCGCGGTTTCAGGATCAGTATTTGCATTATGGAATTGCTCTACAATAAATAAAACACTTTTGAAAAAGTATTTCTAACAAAGACTTTTACGCATATATCTTATAGGTCAAATTAAAATATCCAGAGAATCTTATTCTTCGCGTTATCGCGTAATTATGATTGGTAATTACATTACGGGCGTGATGTTCACTAAAATTACAATACCTTTGAAAAAGTATTTCTAACCAAGATTTTTACGCATATATCTTATAGGTCAAATTAAAATATCCAGAATATCTTGTTCTTCGCTTTATCCCGTAATTATGATTGGTAATTACATTACGGGAGTGATGTTCACTAAAAATACAATACCTTTCTAAAAGTATTGTCAATTAAATTTATTACGCATATATCTCACATGTCTATTTAAAATATCTTAAAAATTCTGAAAAATTTTTATTTTTCGGGTTTTCGCGGGTACAGGATCAGTATTTGCATTATGGAATTTCTCTACTGTAAATAAAACACTTTTGAAAAAGCATTTCTAACAATGATTTTTACGCATATATCTTATAGGTCAAATTAAAATATCCAGAGAATCATATTCTTCGCGTTATCGCTTAATTATGATTGGTAATTACATTACGGGCGTGATGTTCACTAATAATACAATACCTTTGGAAAAGTATTGTCAATTAAGCTTTTTTCGCATATATCTCACATGTCAATTTTAAATATCTTAATAATTCTTAAAAATTTTTATTATTCGGGTTTTCGCGGTTTCAGGATCAGTAATTGCATTATGGAATTGCTCTACTATAAATACAAAACTTTTGAAAGAGAATTACTAAACACGAATTTTAAGCATAGACCTTCTAGGTCAAATTATGATATCCAGAGAATCTAATTCTTCGCGTTATCGCGAAATTATGATTGGTAATTACATTACGATCGTGATGTTCACTAAAATTACAATACCTTTGAAAAAGTATTTCTAACCAAGATTTTTACGCATATATCTTATAGGTCAAATTAAAATATCCAGAATATCTTGTTCTTCGCTTTATCCCGTAATTATGATTGATAATTACATTACGGGAGTGATGTTCACTATAAATACAATACCTTTCTAAAAGTATTGTCAAATAAGCTTTTCACGCATATATCTCACATGTCAATTTAAAATATCTTAAAAATTCTGAAAAATTTTTATTTTTCGGGCTTTCGCGGTTTCAGGATCAGTATTTGCATTATGGAATTGCTCTACTATAAATAAAACACTTTTGAAAAAGTATTTCTAACAAAGATTTTTACGCATATATCTTATAGGTCAAATTAAAATATCCAGAATATCTTGTTCTTCGCTTTATCCCGTAATTATGATTGGTAATTACATTACGGGATTGATGTTCACTATAAATACAATACTTTTGAAAAAGTATTCTCAACTAAGTTTTTTACGCATGTATCTTACATGTGAAATCAAAATATCTTAAAAATTGTTTAAAAATTTTATTTTTCTGATATTCGTGCTTTCAGGACCAGTATTTGCATTATGGAATTGCTCTTCTATAAATAAAACACTTTTGAAAAAGTATTTCTAACAAAGATTTTTACGCATATATCTTATAGGTCAAATTAAAATATCCAGAGCATCTTATTCTTCGCGATATCGCGTAATTATGATTGGCAATTACATTACGGGCGTGATGTTAACTAAAAATACCATACCTTTCTAAAAGTATTGTCAATTAAATTTATTACGCATATATATTACATGTCGATTCAAGATATCTTAAAAGTTGTTTAAAAATTTTATTTTTCGGGTTTTCGCGGTTTCAGGATCAGTATTTGCATTATGGAATTGCTCTACTATAAATAAAACACTTTTGAAAAAGTATTTCTAATAAGGATTTTTACTCATATATCTTATAGGTCAAATTAAAATATCCAGAGAATCTTATTCTTCGCGTTATCGCGTAATTATGATTGGTAATTACATTACGGGAGTGATGTTCACTATAAATACAATACTTTTGAGAAAGTATTCTCAACTAAGTTTTTTACGCATATATCTTACATGTCAAATCAAAATATCTTAAAAATTGTTTAAAAATTTTATTTTTCTGGTTTTCGCGGTTGCAGGACCAGTATTTGCATTATGGAATTGCACTACTATAAACAAAACACTTATGAAAAAGTATTTCTAACAAAGACTTTTACGCATATATCTTATAGGTCAAATTAAAAAATCCAGAGTATCTTATTCTTCGCGTTATCGCGTAATTATGATTGGTAATTACATTACGGGAGTGATGTTCACTATAAATACAATACTTTTGAAAAAGTATTCTCAACTAAGTTTTTTACGCATATATATTACATGTCGATTGAAGATATCTTAAAAATTGTTTAAAAATTTTATTTTTCGGGTTTTCGCGGTTTCAGGATCAGTATTTGCATTATGGAATTGCTCTACTATAAATAAAACACTTTTGAAAAAGTATTTCTAACAAAGATTTTTACGCATATATCTTATAGGTCAAATTAAAATATCCAGAGAATCTTATTCTTCGCGTTATCGCGTAATTATGATTGGTAATTACATTACGGGCTTGATGTTCACTAAAAATACAATACCTTTGTAAAAGTATTTCTAACAAAGATTTTTACGCATATATCTTATAGGTCAAATTAAAATATCCAGAGTATCTTATTCTTCGCGTTATCGCGTAATTATGATTGGTAATTACATTACGGGAGTGATGTTCACTATAAATACAATACTTTTGAAAAAGTATTCTCAACTAAGTTTTTTACGCATATATCTTACATGTCAAATCAAAATATCTTAAAAATTGTTTAAAAATTTTATTTTTCTGGTTTTCGCGGTTTCAGGACCAGTATTTGCATTATGGAATTGCTCTACTATAAATAAAACACTTTTGAAAAAGTATTTCTAACAAAGATTTTTACGCATATATCTTATAGGTCAAATTAAAAAATCCAGAGTATCTTATTTTTCGCAATATCGCGTAATTATGATTGGTAATTACATTAAGGTCGTGATGTTCACTAAAATTACAATACCTTTGAAAAAGTATTTCTAACAAAGATTTTTACGCATATATCTTATAGGTCAAATTAAAATATCCAGAATATCTTGTTCTTCGCTTTATCCCGTAATTATGATTGGTAATTACATTACGGGAGTGATGTTCACTATAAATACAATACTTTTGAAAAAGTATTCTCAACTAAGTTTTTTACGCATATATCTTACATGTCAAATCAAAATATCTTAAAAATTGTTTAAAAATTTTATTTTTCTGGTTTTCGCGGTTTCAGGACCAGTATTTGCATTATGGAATTGCTCTACTATAAATAAAACACTTTTGAAAAAGTATTTCTAACAAAGATTTTTACGCATATATCTTATAGGTCAAATTAAAATATCCAGAGCATCTTATTCTTCGCGTTATAGCGTAATTATCATTGGTAATTACATTACTGGCGTAATGTTCACTAAAAATACAATACCTTTGTAAAAGTATTGTCAAATAAATTTATTACGCATATATCTCACATGTCTATTTAAAATATCTTAAAAATTCTGAAAAATTTTTATTTTTCGGGCTTTCGCGGTTTCAGGATCAGTAATTGCATTATGGAATTGCTCTACTATAAATACAATACTTTTGAAATAGTATTTCTAACAAAGATTTTATGCATATATCTTATAGGTCAAATTAAAAAATCCATAGTATTTTATTCTTCGCGTTATCGCGTAATTATCATTGGTAATTACATTACGGGAGTGATGTTCACTATAAATACAATACTTTTGAAAAAGTATTCTCAACTAAGTTTTTTACGCATATATCTTATTTGTCAATTCAAAATAACTCAAAAATTGTTTAAAAAATTTATTTTTCGGGTTTTCGCGGGTACAGGATCAGTATTTGCATTATGGAATTGCTCTACTGTAAATAAAACACTTTTGAAAAAGCATTTCTAACAAAGATTTTTACGCATATATCTTATAGGTCAAATTAAAATATCCAGAGAATCATATTCTTCGCGTTATCGCTTAATTATGATTGGTAATTACATTACGGGCGTGATGTTCACTAAAGATACAATACCTTTGTAAAAGTATTGTCAAATAAGCTTTTTACCCATATATCTCACATGTCAATTTAAAATATCTTAAAAATTCTTAAAAATTTTTATTTTTCGGGTTTTCGCGGTTTCAGGATCAGTAATTGCATTATGGAATTGCTCTACTATAAATAAAACACTTTTGAAAAAGTAATTCTAACAAAGATTTTTACGCATATATCTTATAGGTCAAATTAAAATATCCAGAGTATCTTATTCTTCGCGTTATCGCGTAATTATGATTGGTAATTACATTACGGGCGTGATGTTCACTAAAAATACAATACCTTTGTAAAAGTATTCTCAACTAAGTTTTTTACGCATATATCTTACATGTCAATTCAAAATATCTTAAAAATTGTTTAAAAATTTTATTTTTCGGGTTTTCGCGGTTTCAGGATCAGTATTTGCATTATGGAATTGCTAGGCTATAAATAAAACACTTTTGAAAAAGTATTTCTAATAAGGATTTTTACGCATATATCTGATAGGTCAAATTAAAATATCCAGAGACTCTTATGCTTCGCGTTATCGCGTAATTATGATTGGTAATTACATTACGGGAGTGATGTTCACTATAAATACAGTACTTTTTAAAAGTATTCTCAACTAAGTTTTTTACGCATATATCTTACATGTCAAATCAAAATATCTTAAAAATTGTTTAAAAATTTTATTTTTCTGGTTCTGGCGGTTTCAGGACCAGTATTTGCTTTATGGAGTTGCTCTTCTATAAATAAAACACTTTTGAAAAAGTATTTCTAACAAAGATTTTTACGCATATATCTTATAGGTCATATTAAAATATCCAGAGTATCTTATTCTTCGCGTTATCGCGTAATTATGATTGGTAATTACATTACGGGAGTGATGTTCACTATAAATACAATACTTTTGAAAAAGTATTCTCAACTAAGTTTTTTACGCATATATATTACATGTCGATTGAAGATATCTTAAAAATTGTTTAAAAATTTTATTTTTCGGGTTTTCGCGGTTTCAGGATCAGTATTTGCATTATGGAATTGCTCTACTATAAATAAAACACTTTTGAAAAAGTATTTCTAACAAAGATTTTTACGCATATATCTTATAGGTCAAATTAAAATATCCAGAGAATCTTATTCTTCGCGTTATCGCGTAATTATGATTGGTAATTACATTACGGGAGTGATGTTCACTATAAATTACAATACCTTTGAAAAAGTATTTCTAACCAAGATTTTTACGCATATATCTTATAGGTCAAATTAAAATATCCAGAATATCTTGTTCTTCGCTTTATCCCGTAATTATGATTGGTAATTACATTACGGGAGTGATGTTCACTAAAAATACAATACCTTTCTAAAAGTATTGTCAATTAAATTTATTACGCATATATCTCACATGTCTATTTAAAATATCTTAAAAATTCTGAAAAATTTTTATTTTTCGGGTTTTCGCGGGTACAGGATCAGTATTTGCATTATGGAATTTCTCTACTGTAAATAAAACACGTTTGATAAAGTTTTTCTAACAATGATTTTTACGCTTATATCTTATAGGTCAAATTAAAATATCCAGAGAATCATATTCTTCGCGTTATCGCTTAATTATGATTGGTAATTACATTACGGGCGTGATGTTCACTAATAATACAATACCTTTGGAAAAGTATTGTCAAATAAGCTTTTTACGCATATATCTCACATGTCAATTTAAAATATCTTTACAATTCTTAAAAATTTTTATTTTTCGGGTTTTCGCGGTTTCAGGATCAGTAATTGCATTATGGAATTGCTCTACTATAAATACAATACTTTTGAAAAAGTATTTCTAAAAAGATTTTTACGCATATATCTTATAGGTCAAATTATAATATCCAGAGAATCTTATTCTTCGCGTTATCGCGAAATTATGATTGGTAATTACATTACGATCGTGATGTTCACTAAAATTACAATACCTTTGAAAAAGTATTTCTAACCAAGATTTTTACGCATATATCTTATAGGTCAAATTAAAATATCCAGAATATCTTGTTCTTCGCTTTATCCCGTAATTATGATTGATAATTACATTACGGGAGTGATGTTCACTATAAATACAATACCTTTCTAAAAGTATTGTCAATTAAATTTATTACGCATATATCTCACATGTCTATTTAAAATATGTTAAAAATTCTGAAAAATTTTTATTTTTCGGGCTTTCGCGGTTTCAGGATCAGTATTTGCATTATGGAATTGCTCTACTATAAATAAAACACTTTTGAAAAAGTATTTCTAACAAAGATTTTTATGCAAATATCTTATAGGTCAAATTAAAAAATCCAGAATATCTTGTTCTTCGCTTTATCCCGTAATTATGATTGGTAATTACATTACGGGCGTGATGTTCACTATAAATACAATACTTTTGAAAAAGTATTCTCAACTAAGCTTTTTACGCATATATCTTACATGTGAAATCAAAATATCTTAAAAATTGTTTAAAAATTTTATTTTTCTGGTTTTCGCGGTTTCAGGACCAGTATTTGCATTATGGAATTGCTCTACTATAAATAAAACACTTTTGAAAAAGTATTTCTAACAAAGATTTTTACGCATATATCTTATAGGTCAAATTAAAATATCCAGAATATCTTGTTCTTCGCTTTATCCCGTAATTATGATTGGTAATTACATTACGGGAGTGATGTTCACTAAAAATACAATACCTTTCTAAAAGTATTGTCAATTAAATTTATTACGCATATATCTCACATGTCTATTTAAAATATCTTAAAAATTCTGAAAAATTTTTATTTTTCGGGTTTTCGCGGGTACAGGATCAGTATTTGCATTATGGAATTTCTCTACTGTAAATAAAACACTTTTGAAAAAGCATTTCTAACAATGATTTTTACGCATATATCTTATAGGTCAAATTAAAATATCCAGAGAATCATATTCTTCGCGTTATCGCTTAATTATGATTGGTAATTACATTACGGGCGTGATGTTCACTAATAATACAATACCTTTGGAAAAGTATTGTCAAATAAGCTTTTTACGCATATATCTCACATGTCAATTTAAAATATCCTTAAAATTCTTAAAAATTTTTATTTTTCGGGTTTTCGCGGTTTCAGGATCAGTAATTGCATTATGGAATTGCTCTACTATTAATACAATACTTTTGAAAAAGTATTTCTAAAAAAGATTTTTACGCATATATCTTATAGGTCAAATTAAAAAATCCAGAGAATCTTATTCTTCGCGTTATCGCGAAATTATGATTGGTAATTACATTACGATCGTGATGTTCACTAAAATTACAATACCTTTGAAAAAGTATTTCTAACCAAGATTTTTACGCATATATCTTATAGGTCAAATTAAAATATCCAGAATATCTTGTTCTTCGCTTTATCCCGTAATTATGATTGATAATTACATTACGGGAGTGATGTTCACTATAAATACAATACCTTTCTAAAAGTATTGTCAATTAAATTTATTACGCATATATCTCACATGTCTATTTAAAATATGTTAAAAATTCTGAAAAATTTTTATTTTTCGGGCTTTCGCGGTTTCAGGATCAGTATTTGCATTATGGAATTGCTCTACTATAAATAAAACAATTTGGAAAAGTATTTCTAACAAAGATTTTTATGCATATATCTTATAGGTCAAATTAAAAAATCCAGAATATCTTGTTCTTCGCTTTATCCCGTAATTATGATTGATAATTACATTACGGGAGTGATGTTCACTATAAATACAATACGTTTGAAAAAGTATTCTCAACTAAGTTTTTTACGCATGTATCTTACATGTGAAATCAAAATATCTTAAAAATTGTTTAAAAATTTTATTTTTCTGATATTCGTGCTTTCAGGACCAGTATTTGCATTATGGAATTGCTCTTCTATAAATAAAACACTTTTGAAAAAGTATTTCTAACAAAGATTTTTACGCATATATCTTATAGGTCAAATTAAAATATCCAGAGCATCTTATTCTTCGCGATATCGCGTAATTATGATTGGCAATTACATTACGGGCGTGATGTTCACTAAAAATACAATACCTTTCTAAAAGTATTGTCAATTAAATTTATTAGGCATTTATCTTACATGTCTATTCAAGATTTCTTAAAATTTTTTTAAAAATTTTATTTTTCGGGTTTTCGCGGTTTCAGGATCAGTATTTGCATTATGGAATTGCTCTACTATAAATAAAACACTTTTGAAAAAGTATTTCTAATAAGGATTTTTACTCATATATCTTATAGGTCAAATTAAAATATCCAGAGTATCTTATTCTTCGCGTTATCGCGTAATTGTGATTGGTAATTACATTAC
Source organism: Diplolepis rosae (assembly GCA_030998225.1). Classification (NCBI taxonomy): domain Eukaryota; kingdom Metazoa; phylum Arthropoda; class Insecta; order Hymenoptera; family Diplolepididae; genus Diplolepis; species Diplolepis rosae. The sequence goes on along the minus strand of JAPYXD010000671.1, from coordinate 106,037 downwards.
GGGAGTGATGTTCACTATAAATACAGTACTTTTGAAAAGTATTCTCAACTAAGTTTTTTACGCATATATCTTACATGTCAAATCAAAATATCTTAAAAATTGTTTAAAAATTTTATTTTTCTGGTTTTCGCGGTTGCAGGACCAGTATTTGCATTATGGAATTGCACTACTATAAATAAAACACTTATGAAAAAGTATTTCTAACAATGATTTTTACGCATATATCTTATAGGTCAAATTAAAATATCCAGAGTATCTTATTCTTCGCGTTATCGCGTAATTATGATTGGTAATTACATTACGGGAGTGATGTTCACTATAAATACAATACTTTTGAAAAAGTATTCTCAACTAAGTTTTTTACGCATATATATTACATGTCGATTGAAGATATCTTAAAAATTGTTTAAAAATTTTATTTTTCGGGTTTTCGCGGTTTCAGGATCAGTATTTGCATTATGGAATTGCTCTACAATAAATAAAACACTTTTGAAAAAGTATTTCTAACAAAGATTTTTACGCATATATCTTATAGGTCAAATTAAAATATCCAGAGAATCTTATTCTTCGCGTTATCGCGTAATTATGATTGGTAATTACATTACGGGAGTGATGTTCACTAAAAATACAATATCTTTGAAAAAAGTATTTCTAACCAAGATTTTTACGCATATATCTTATAGGTCAAATTAAAATATCCAGAGAATCTTATTCTTCGCTTTATCGCGTAATTATGATTGGTAATTACATTACGGGAGTGATGTTCACTATAAATACAATACTTTTGAAAAAGTATTCTCAACTAAGTTTTTTACGCATATATCTTACATGTCAAATCAAAATATCTTAAAAATTGTTTAAAAATTTTATTTTTCTGGTTTTCGCGGTTTCAGGACCAGTATTTGCATTATGGAATTGCTCTACTATAAATAAAACACTTTTGAAAAAGTATTTCTAACAAAGATTTTTACGCATATATCTTATAGGTCAAATTAAAATATCCAAAGAATCTTATTCTTCGCGATATCGCGTAATTATGGTTGGTAATTACATTACGGGCTTGATGTTCACTAAAAATACAATACCTTTGAAAAAGTATTTCTAACAAAGATTTTTACGCATATATCTTATAGGTCAAATTAAAATATCCAGAATATCTTGTTCTTCGCTTTATCCCGTAATTATGATTGGTAATTACATTACGGGAGTGATGTTCACTATAAATACAATACTTTTGAAAAAGTATTCTCAACTAAGTTTTTTACGCATATATCTTACATGTCAAATCAAAATATCTTAAAAATTGTTTAAAAATTTTATTTTTCTGGTTTTCGCGGTTTCAGGACCAGTATTTGCATTATGGAATTGCTCTACTATAAATAAAACACTTTTGAAAAAGTATTTCTAACAAAGATTTTTACGCATATATCTTATAGGTCAAATTAAAATATCCAGAGAATCTTATTCTTCGCGTTATCGCGTAATTATGATTGGTAATTACATTACGGGCGTGATGTTCACTAAAAATACAATACCTTTGTAAAAGTATTGTCAATAAAACTTTTTACGCATATATCTCACATGTCTATTTAAAATATCTTAAAAATGCTGAAAATTTTTTATTTTTCGGGCTTTCGCGGTTTCAGGATCAGTAATTGCATTATGAAATTTCTCTTCTATAAATACAATACTTTTTAAAAAGTATTTCTATCAAAGATTTTTACGCATATATCTTATAGGTCAAATTGAAATATCCAGAGTATTTTATTCTTCGCGTTATCTCGTAATTATGACTGGCAATTACATTACGGGAGTGATGTTCACTATAAATACAATACCTTTGAAAAAGTATTCTCAACTAAGTTTTTTACGCATATATCTTATTTGTCAATTCAAAATAACTCAAAAATTGTTTAAAAAATTTATTTTTCGGGTTTTCGCGGTTTCTGGATCAGTATTTGCATTATGGAATTGCTCTACTGTAAATAAAACACTTTTGAAAAAGCATTTCTAACAAAGATTTTTACGCATATATCTTATAGGTCAAATTAAAATCTCCAGAGAATCTTATTCTTCTCGTTATCGCTTAATTATGATTGGTAATTACATTACGGGCGTGATGTTCACTAATGATACAATACCTTTGGAAAAGTATTGTCAAATAAGCTTTTTACGCATATATCTCACATGTCAATTTAAAAATATCTTTACAATTCTTAAAAATTTTTATTTTTCAGGTTTTCGCGGTTTCAGGATCAGTAATTGCATTATGGAATTGCTCTACTATAAATACAATACTTTTGAAAAAGTATTTCTAAAAAAGATTCTTACGCATATATCTTATAGGTCAAATTATAATATCCAGAGAATCTTATTCTTCGCGTTATCGCGAAATTATGATTGGTAATTACATTACGGTCGTGATGTTCAATATAAATACAATACTTTTGAAAAAGTATTCTCAACTTAGTTTTTGACGCATATATCTTACATGTCAAATCAAAATATCTTAAAAAATGTTTAAAAATTTTATTTTTCGGGTTTTCGCGTTTTCAGGATCAAATATTCCATTATGGAATTGTTCTACTATAATTAAAATACTTTTGAAAAAGTAATTCCAACAGAGATTTTTATGCATATATCTTACAGGTCAAATTAAAAAATCCAGAGTATCTTATTTTTCGCGTTATCGCGTAATTATGATTGGTAATTACATTACGGGAGTGATGTTCACTATAAATACAATACTTTTGAAAAAGTATACTCAACTAAGTTTTTTACGCATATATCTTACATGTGAAATCAAAATATCTTAAAAATTGTTTAAAAATTTGATTTTTCTGGTTTCCGCGGTTTCAGTACCAGTATTTGCATTATGGTATTGCTCTTCTATAAATAAAACACTTTTGAAAATGTATTTCTAACAATGATTTTTACTCATATATCTTATAGGTCAAATTAAAATATCCAGAGTATCTTATTCTTCGCGATATCGCGTAATTATGATTGGCAATTACATTACGGGCGTGATGTTAACTAAAAATACCATACCTTTCTAAAAGTATTGTCAATTAAATTTATTACGCATATATCTCACATGTCTATTTAAAATATCTTAAAAATTCTGAAAAATTTTTATTTGTCGGGCTTTCGCGGTTTCAGGATCAGTAATTGCATTATGGAATTTCCCTACTATAAATACAATACTTTTGAAAAAGTATTTCTAACAAAGATGTTTATGCATATATCTTATAGATCAAATTAAAAAATCCAGAATATCTTGTTCTTCGCTTTATCCCGTAATTATGATTGGTAATTACATTACGGGATTGATGTTCACTATAAATACAATACTTTTGAAAAAGTATTCTCAACTAAGTTTTTTACGCATGTATCTTACATGTGAAATCAAAATATCTTAAAAATTGTTTAAAAATTTTATTTTTCTGATATTCGTGCTTTCAGGACCAGTATTTGCATTATGGAATTGCTCTTCTATAAATAAAACACTTTTGAAAAAGTATTTCTAACAAAGATTTTTACGCATATATCTTATAGGTCAAATTAAAATATCCAGAGCATCTTATTCTTCGCGATATCGCGTAATTATGATTGGCAATTACATTACGGGCGTGATGTTAACTAAAAATACCATACCTTTCTAAAAGTATTGTCAATTAAATTTATTACGCATATATCTCACATGTCTATTTAAAATATCTTAAAAATTCTGAAAAATTTTTATTTTTCGGGCTTTCGCGGTTTCAGGATCAGTAATTGCATTATGGAATTGCTCTACTGTAAATACAATACTTTTGAAAAAGTATTTCTAACAAAGATTTTTACGCATATATCTTATAGGTCAAATTAAAATATCCAGAGTATCTTGTTCTTCGCTTTATCCCGTAATTATGATTGGTAATTACATTACGGGAGTGATGTTCACTATAAATACAATACTTGTGAAAAAGTATTCTCAACTAAGTTTTTTACGCATATATCTTACATGTCGATTCAAGATATCTTAAAAATTGTTTAAAAATTTTATTTTTCGGGTTTTCGCGGTTTCAGTATCAAATATTCCATTATGGAATTGTTCTACTATAAATAAAATACTTTTGAAAAAGTAATTCCAACAGAGATTTTTACGCATATATCTTATAGGTCAAATTAAAAAATCCAGAGTATCTTGTTTTTCGCGTTATCGCGTAATTATGATTGGTAATTACATTACGGGAGTGATGTTCACTATAAATACAATACTTTTGAAAAAGTATTCTCAACTAAGTTTTTTACGCATATATTTTACATGTCGATTCAAGATATCTGAAAAATTGTTTAAAAATTTTATTTTTCGGGTTTTCGCGGTTTCAGGATCAGTAATTGCATTATGGAATTGCTCTACTATAAATAAAATACCTTTGAAAAAGTATTTCCAACAGAGATTTTTACGCATATATCTTACAGGTCAAATTAAAAAATCCAGAGTATCTTATTCTTCGCGTTATCGCGTAATTATGATTGGTAATTACATTACGGTCGTGATGTTCACTAAAAATATAATACCTTTGTAAAAGTATTCACAACTAAGTTTTTAACGCATATATCTGACATGTAGATTCAAGATATCTTAAAAATTTTTTAAAAATTTTATTTTTCTGGTGTTCGCGCTATCAGGATCAGTAATTGCATTATGGAGTTGCTCTACTATAAATACAATACTTTTGAAAAAGTATTTCTAAAAAGATTTTTACGCATATATCTTATAGGTCAAATTAAAATATCCAGAAAATCTTATTCTTCGCGTTATCGCGAAATGATGATTGGTAATTACATTACGGTCGTGATGTTCACTAAAAATGCAATACCTTTGTAAAAGTATTCTCAACTAAGTTTTTTACGCATATATCTGACATGTCGATTCAAGATATCTTAAAAATTGTTTAAAATTTTTATTTTCCGGGTTTTCGCGGTTTCAGTATCAGTAATTGCATTATGGAATTGCTCTACTATAAATACAATACATTTGAAAAAGTATTTCTAACCAAGATTTTTACGCATATATCTTATAGATCAAATTAAAATATCCAGAATATCTTGTTCTTCGAGTTATCGCGTAATTATGATTGGTAATTACATTACGGGAGTGATGTTCACTATAAATACAATACATTTGAATAAGTATTCTCAACTAAGTTTTTTTCGCATATATATTACATGTCGAATCAAGATATCTTAAAAATTGTTTAAAAATTTTATTTTTCGGGTCTTAGGGGATTCAGTATCGGTATTTGCATTATGAAATTTCTCTACTATAAATAAAACACTTTTGAAAAAGTAATTCCAACAGATATTTTTATGCATATATCTTACAGGTCAAATTAAAAAATCCAGAGTATCTTATTTTTCGCGTTATCGCGTAATTATGATTGGTAATTACATTATGGTCGTGATGTTCACTAAAAATACAATACCTTTGTAAATGTATTCTCAACTAAGTTTTTTACGCATATATCTGACATGTCGATTCAAGATATCTTAAAAATTGTTTAAAAATTTTATTTTTCTGGTTTTCGCGGTTTCAGGATCAGTAATTGCATTATGGAATTGCTCTACTATAAATACAATACTTTTGAAAAAGTATTTCTAACCAAGATTTTTACGCATATATCTTATAGGTCAAATTAAAAAATCCAGAGTATCTTGTTCTTCGCTTTATCCCGTAATTATGATTGGTAATTACATTACGGGAGTTTTGTTCACTATAAATACAATACTTTTGAAAAAGTATTCTCAACTAAGTTTTTTACGCATATGTCTTACATGTCGATTCAAGATATCTTAAAAATTGTTTAAAAATTTTATTTTTCGGGTTTTCGCGGTTTCAGGATCAGTATTTGCATTATGGAATTGCTCTACTATAAATAAAATACCTTTGAAAAAGTATTTCTAATAAGGATTTTTACGCATATATCTTATAGGTCAAATTAAAAAATCCAGAGTATCTTATTCTTCGCGTTATCGCGAAATTATGATTGGTAATTACATTACGGTCGTGATGTTCACTAAAAATACAATACCTTTGTAAAAGTATTCTCAACTAAGTTTTTTACGCATATATCTGACATGTCGATTCAAGATATCTTAAAAATTGTTTGAAATTTTTATTTTCCGAGTTTTCGCGGTTTCAGTATCAGTAATTGCATTATGGAGTTGCTCTACTATAAATACAATAATTTGAAAAAGTATTTCTAACAATGATTTTTACGCATATATCTTATAGGCCAAATTAAAATATCCAGAGAATCTTATTCTTCGCGTTATCGCGTAATTATGATTGGTAATTACATTACGGGAGTGATGTTCACTATAAATACAATACTTTTGAAAAAGTATTCTCAACTAAGTTTTTTACGCATATATCTTACATGTCAAATCAAAATATCTTCAAAATTGTTTAAAAATTTTATTTTTCGGGTTTTCGCGTATTCAGGATCAAATATTCCATTATGGAATTGTTCTACTGTATATAAAATACTTTTGAAAAAGTAATTCCAACAGAGATTTTTACGCATATATCTTACAGGTCAAATTAAAAAATCCAGATTATCTTATTCTTCGCGTTATCGCGTAATTATGATTGGTAATTACATTACGGGAGTGATGTTCACTATAAATACAATACTTTTGAAAAAGTATTCTCAACTAAGTTTTTTACGCATATATCTTACATGTCGATTCAAGATATCTTAAAAAGTGTTTAAAAATTTTATTTTTCAGGTTTTCGCGGTTTCAGGATCAGTATTTGCATTATGGAATTGCTCTACTATAAATAAAACACTTTTGAAAAAGTATTTCCAACAGAGATTTTTACGCATATATCTTACAGGTCAAATTAAAAAATCCAGATTATCTTATTTTTCGCGTTATCGCGTAATTATGATTGGTAATTACATTACGGTCGTGATGTTCACTAAAAATATAATACCTTTGTAAAAGTATTCTCAACTAAGTTTTTTACGCATATATCTGACATGTAGATTCAAGATATCTTAAAAATTGTTTAAAAATTTTATTTTTCTGGTGTTCGCGCTATCAGGATCAGTAATTGCATTATGGAGTTGCTCTACTATAAATACAATACTTTTGAAAAGTATTTCTAAAAAAGATTTTTACGCATATATCTTATAGGTCAAATTAAAATATCCAGAAAATCTTATTCTTCGCGTTATCGCGAAATGATGATTGGTAATTACATTACGGTCGTGATGTTCACTAAAAATGCAATACTTTTGTAAAAGTATTGTCAATTAAACTTTTTACGTATATATCTGACATGTCGATTCAAGATATCTTAAAAATTGTTTAAAATTTTTGTTTTCCGGGTTTTCGCGGTTTCAGTATCAGTAATTGCATTATGGAATTGCTCTACTATAAATACAATACATTTGAAAAAGTATTTCTAACCAAGATTTTTACGCATATATCTTATAGATCAAATTAAAATATCCAGAATATCTTGTTCTTCGCTTTATCCCGTAATTATGATTGGTAATTACATTACGGGAGTGATGTTCACTATAAATACAATACCTTTGAATAAGTATTCTCAACTAAGTTTTTTACGCATATATCTTACATGTCGATTCAAGATATCTTAAAAATTGTTTAAAAATTTTATTTTTTCGGGTCTTCGCGGTTTCAGGTTCAGTATTTGCATTATGGAATTGCTCTACTATAAATAAAACACTTTTGAAAAAGTAATTCCAACAGATATTTTTATGCATATATCTTACAGGTCAAATTAAAAAATCCAGAGTATCTTATTTTTCGCGTTATCGCGTAATTATGATTGGTAATTACATTATGGTCGTGATGTTCACTAAAAATACAATACCTTTGTAAATGTATTCTCAACTAAGTTTTTTACGCATATATCTGACATGTCGATTCAAGATATCTTAAAAATTGTTTAAAAATTTTATTTTTCTGGTGTTCGCGGTATCAGGATCAGTAATTGCATTATGGAATTGCTCTACTATAAATACAATACTTTTGAAAAAGTATTTCTAACCAAGATTTTTACGCATATATCTTATAGGTCAAATTAAAAAATCCAGAGTATCTTGTTCTTCGCTTTATCCCGTAATTATGATTGGTAATTACATTACGGGAGTGATGTTCACTATAAATACAATACTTTTGAAAAAGTATTCTCAACTAAGTTTTTTACGCATATGTCTTACATGTCGATTCAAGATATCTTAAAAATTGTTTAAAAATTTTATTTTTCGGGTTTTCGCGGTTTCAGGATCAGTATTTGCATTATGGGATTGCTCTACTATAAATAAAATACCTTTGAAAAAGTATTTCTAATAAGGATTTTTACGCATATATCTTATAGGTCAAATTAAAATATCCAGAGAATCTTATTCTTCGCGTTATCGCGAAATTACGATTGGTAATTACATTACGGTCGTGATGTTCACTAAAAATACAATACCTTTGTAAAAGTATTCTCAACTAAGTTTTTTACGCATATATCTGACATGTCGATTCAAGATATCTTAAAAATTGTTTGAAATTTTTATTTTCCGAGTTTTCGCGGTTTCAGTATCAGTAATTGCATTATGGAGTTGCTCTACTATAAATACAATAATTTGAAAAAGTATTTCTAACAAAGATTTTTACGCATATATCTTATAGGTCAAATCAAAATATCCAGAGAATATTATTCTTCGCGTTATCGCGTAATTATGAATGGTAATTAAATTACGGGAGTGATGTTCACTATAAATACAATACATTAGAAAAAGTATTCTCAACTAAGTTTTTTACGCATATATCTTACATGTCAAATCAAAATATCTTAAAAAATGTTTAAAAATTTTATTTTTCGGGTTTTCGCGTTTTCAGGATCAAATATTCCATTATGGAATTGTTCTACTATAATTAAAATACTTTTGAAAAAGTAATTCAAACAGAGATTTTTATGCATATATCTTATAGGTCAAATTAAAAAATCCATAGTAGCTTATTCTTCGCGTTATCGCGTAATTATGATTGGTAATTACATTACGGGAGTGATGTTCACTATAAATACAATACTTTCGAAAAAGTATTCTCAACTAAGTTTTTTGCGCATATATCTTACATGTGAAATCAAAATATCTTAAAAGTTGCTTAAAAATTTTATTTTTCGGGTTTTCGCGGTTTCAGGATCAGTATTTGCATTATGGAATTGCTCTACTATAAATAAAACACTTTTGAAAAAGTATTTCTAATAAGGATTTTTACTCATATATCTTATAGGTCAAATTAAAATATCCAGAGAATCTTATTCTTCGCGTTATCGCGAAATTATGATTGGTAATTACATTACGGTCGTGATGTTCACTAAAGATACAATACATTTGTAAAAGTATTGTCAATTAAACTTTTTACGTATATATCTGACATGTCGATTCAAGATATCTTAAAAATTGTTTAAAATTTTTGTTTTCCGGGTTTTCGCGGTTTCAGTATCAGTAATTGCATTATGGAATTGCTCTACTATGAATACAATACATTTGAAAAAGTATTTCTAACAAAGATTTTTACGCATATATCTTATAGGTCAAATTAAAATATCCAGAATATCTTGTTCTTCGCTTTATCCCGTAATTATGATTGGTAATTACATTACGGGAGTGATGTTCACTATGAATACAATACTTTTGAAAAAGTATTCTCAACTAAGTTTTTTAAGCATATATCTTACATGTGAAATCAAAATATCTTAAAAGTTGTTTAAAAATTTTATTTTTCGGGTTTTCGCGGTTTCAGGACCAGTATTTGCATTATGGAATTGCTCTTCTATAAATAAAACACTTTTGAAAAAGTATTTCTAATAAGGATTTTTACGCATATATCTTATAGGTCAAATTAAAATATCCAGAGAATCTTATTCTTCGCGTTATCGCGTAATTATGATTGGTAATTACATTACGGTCGTGATGTTCACTAAAAATACAATACCTTTGTAAAAGTATTTTCAACTAAGATTTTTACGCATATATCTGACATGTCGATTCAAGATATCTTAAAAATTGTTTAAAATTTTTATTTTCCGGGTTTTCGCGGTTTCAGTATCAGTAATTGCATTATGGAATTGCTCTACTATGAATACAATACATTTGAAAAAGTATTTCTAACCAAGATTTTTACGCATATATCTTATAGGTCAAATTAAAATATCCAGAATATCTTGTTCTTCGCTTTATCCCGTAATTATGATTGGTAATTACATTACGGTCGTGATGTTCACTAAAAATATAATACCTTTGTAAAAGTATTCTCAACTAAGTTTGTTACGCATATATCTGACATGTCGATTCAAGATATCTTAAAAATTGTTTAAACATTTTATTTTTCTGGTGTTCGCGGTATCAGGATCAGTTATTGCATTATGGAATTGCTCTACTATAAATACAATACTTTTGAAAAAGTATTTCTAAAAAGATTTTTACGCATATATCTTATAGGTCAAATTAAAATATCCAGAGTATCTTATTCTTCGCGTTATCGCGAAATTATGATTGGTAATTACATTACGGTCGTGATGTTCACTATATATACAATACTTTTGTAAAAGTATTGTCAATTAAACTTTTTACGTATATATCTGACATGTCGATTCAAGATATCTTAAAAATTGTTTAAAATTTTTGTTTTCCGGGTTTTCGCGGTTTCAGTATCAGTAATTGCATTATGGAATTGCTCTACTATGAATACAATACTTTTGAAAAAGTATTTCTAACCAAGATTTTTACGCATATATCTTATAGGTCAAATTAAAATATCCAGAGTATCTTATTCTTCGCGTTATCCCGTAATTATGATTGGTAATTACATTACGGGAGTGATGTTCACTATAAATACAATACTTGTGAAAAAGTATTCTCAACTAAGTTTTTTACGCATATATCTTACATGTCGATTCAAGATATCTGAAAAATTGTTTAAAAACTTTATTTTTCGGGTTTTCGCGGTTTCAGTATCAAATATTCCATTATGGAATTGTTCTACTATAATTAAAATACGTTTGAAAAAGTAATTCCAACAGAGATTTTTATGCATATATCTTACAGGTCAAATTAAAAAATCCAGAGTATCTTGTTTTTCGCGTTATCGCGTAATTGTGATTGGTAATTACATTACGTGAGTGATGTTCACCATAAATACAATACTTTTGAAAAAGTATTCTCAACTAAGTTTTTTACGCATATATCTTACATGTCGATTCAAGATATCTTAAAAAGTGTTTAAAAATTTTATTTTTCAGGTTTTCGCGGTTTCAGGATCAGTATTTGCATTATGGAATTGCTCTACTGTAAATAAAACACTTTTGAAAAAGTAATTCCAACAGATATTTTTATGCATATATCTTACATGTCAAATTAAAAAATCCAGAGTATCTTATTTTTCGCGTTATCGCGTAATTATGATTGGTAATTACATTACGGTCGTGATGTTCACTAAAAATATAATACCTTTGTAAAAGTATTCTCAACTAAGTTTTTTACGCATATATCTGACATGTAGATTCAAGATATCTTAAAAATTGTTTAAAAATTTTTTTTTCTGGTGTTCGCGGTATCAGGATCAGTAATTGCATTATGGAGTTGCTCTACTATAAATACAATACTTTTGAAAAAGTATTTCTAAAAAAGATTTTTACGCATATATCTTATAGGTCAAATTAAAATATCCAGAAAATCTTATTCTTCGCGTTATCGCGAAATGATGATTGGTAATTACATTACGGTCGTTATGTTCACTAAAAATGCAATACCTTTGTAAAAGTATTCTCAACTAAGTTTTTTACGCATATATCTGACATGTCAATTTAAAATATCTTAAAAATTGTTTAAAATTTTTATTTTCCGGGTTTTGGCGGTTTCAGTATCAGTAATTGCATTATGGAATTGCTCTACTATAAATACAATACATTTGAAAAAGTATTTCTAACCAAGATTTTTACGCATATATTTTATAGGTCAAATTAAAATATCCAGAATATCTTGTTCTTCGCTTTATCCCGTAATTATGATTGGTAATTACATTACGGGAGTGATGCTCTCTATAAATACAATACTTTTGAATAAGTATTCTCAACTAAGTTTTTTACGCATATATATTACATGTCGATTCAAGATATCTTAAAAATTGTTTAAAAATTTTATTTTTCGGGTTTTCGCGGTTTCAGGATCAGTATTTGCATTATGGAATTGCTCTACTATAAATAAAACACTTTTGAAAAAGTATTTCCAACAGAGATTTTTACGCATATATCTTACAGGTCAAATTAAAAAATCCAGAGTATCTTATTCTTCGCGTTATCGCGTAATTATGATTGGTAATTACATTATGGTCTTGATGTTCACTAAAAATACAATACCTTTGTAATAGTATTGTCAATTAAACTTTTTACGCTTATATCTTACATGTCAATGCAAAATATCTTAAAAATTGTTTAAAAATTTTATTTTTCTGGTGTTCGCGGTATCAGGATCAGTAATTGCATTATGGAATTTCTCTACTATAAATACAATACTTTTGAAAAAGTATTTCTAAAAAAGATTTTTACGCATATATCTTATAGGTCAAATTAAAATATCCAGAGAATCTTATTCATCGCGTTATCGCGTAAAAAAGATTGGTAATTACATTACGGGAGTGATGTTCACTATAAATACAATACATTTGAAAAAGTATACTCAATTAAGTTTTTTACGCATATATCTTACATGTGAAATAGAAATATCTTAAAAATTGTTTAAAAATTTTATTTTTCTGGTTTCCGCGGTTTCAGGACCAGTAATTGCATTATGGAATTGCTCTACTATGAATACAATACATTTGAAAAAGTATTTCTAACCAAGATTTTTACGCATATATCTTATAGGTCAAATTCAAATATCCAGACAATCTTATTCTTCGCGTTATCGCGAAATGATGATTGGTAATTACATTACGGTCGTTATGTTCACTAAAAATGCAATACCTTTGTAAAAGTATTCTCAACTAAGTTTTTTACGTATATATCTGACATGTCGATTCAAGATATCTTAAAAATTGTTTAAAATTTTTGTTTTCCGGGTTTTCGCGGTTTCAGTATCAGTAATTGCATTATGGAATTGCTCTACTATAAATACAATACATTTGAAAAAGTATTTCTAACCAAGATTTTTACGCATATATTTTATAGGTCAAATTAAAATATCCAGAATATCTTGTTCTTCGCTTTATCCCGTAATTATGATTGGTAATTACATTACGGGAGTGATGTTCTCTATAAATACAATACTTTTGAATAAGTATTCTCAACTAAGTTTTTTACGCATATATCTTACATGTCGATTCAAGATATCTTAAAAATTGTTTAAAAATTTTATTTTTCGGGTTTTCGCGGTTTCAGGATCAGTATTTGCATTATGGAATTGCTCTACTATAAATAAAACACTTTTGAAAAAGTATTTCCAACAGAGATTTTTACGCATATATCTTACAGGTCAAATTAAAAAATCCAGAATATCTTATTCTTCGCGTTATCGCGTAATTATGATTGGTAATTACATTATGGTCGTGATGTTCACTAAAAATACAATACCTGTGTAAACGTATTCTCAACTAAGTTTTTTTCGCATATATATTACATGTCGAATCAAGATATCTTAAAAATTGTTTAAAAATTTTATTTTTCTGGTTTTCGCGGTTTCAGGATCAGTAATTGCATTATGGAATTGCTCTACTATAGATATAATACCTTTGCAAAAGTATTTCTAAAAAAGATTTTTACGCATATATCTTATAGGTCAAATTAAAATATCCAGAGAATCTTATTCTTCGCGTTATCGCGTAATTATGATTGGTAATTACATTACGGGAGTGATGTTCACTATAAATACAATACTTTTGAAAAAGTATACTCAACTAAGTTTTTTACGCATATATCTTACATGTGAAATAGAAATATCTTAAAAATTGTTTAAAAATTTTATTTTTCTGGTTTCCGCGGTTTCAGGACCAGTAATTGCATTATGGAATTGCTCTACTATGAATACAATACATTTGAAAAAGTATTTCTAACCAAGATTTTTACGCATATATCTTATAGGTCAAATTAAAATATCCAGAGTATCTTGTTCTTCGCTTTATCCCGTAATTATGATTGGTAATTACATTACGGGAGTGATGTTCACTATAAATACAATACTTTTGAAAAAGTATTCTCAACTAAGTTTTTTACGCATAAATATTACATGTCGATTCAAGATATCTTAATAATTTTTTTAAATTTTATTTTTCGGGTTTTCGCGGCTTCAGGATCAGTATTTGCATTATGGAATTGCTCTACTATAAATAAAACACTTTTGAGAAAGTATTTCTAATAAGGATTTTTACGCATATATCTTATAGGTCAAATTAAAATATCCAGAGAATCTTATTCTTCGCGTTATCGCGAAATTATGATTGGTAATTACATTACGGTCGTGATGTTCACTAAAAATACAATACCTTTGTAAAAGTATTCTCAACTAAGTTTTTACGCATATATCTGACATGTCGATTCAAGATATCTTAAAAATTGTTTGAAATTTTTATTTTCCGAGTTTTCGCGGTTTCAGTATCAGTAATTGCATTATGGAGTTGCTCTACTATAAATACAATAATTTGAAAAAGTATTTCTAACAATGATTTTTACGCATATATCTTATAGGCCAAATTAAAATATCCAGAGAATCTTATTCTTCGCGTTATCACGTAATTATGATTGTTAATTACATTATGGGAGTGATGTTCACTATAAATACAATACGTTTGAAAAAGTATGCTCAACTAAGGTTTGTACGCATATATCTTACATGTCAAATAAAAATATCTTAAAAAATGTTTAAAAATTTTATTTTTCGGGTTTTCGCGTTTTCAGGATCAAATATTCCATTATGGAATTGTTCTACTATAATTAAAATACTTTTGAAAAAGTATTTCTAACAAAGACTTTTACGCATATGTCTCATAGGTCAAATTAAAAAATCCAGAGTATCTTATTCTTCGGGTAATCGAGTAATAATGATTGGTAATTGCATTACGGGAGTGATGTTCACTATAAATACAATACTTTTGAGAAAGTATTCTCAACTAAGATTTTTACGCATATATCTTACATGTCAAATCAAAATATCTTAAAAATTTTTTAAAAATTTTATTTTTCTGGTTTTCGCGGTTTCAGGATCAGTATTTGCATTATGGAATTGCTCTACTATAAATAAAACACTTTTGAAAAAGTATTTCTAATAAGGATTTTTACGCATATATCTTATAGGTCAAATTAAAATATCCAGAGAATCTTATTCTTCGCATTATCGCGTAATTATGATTGGTAATTACATTACGGGCGTGATGTTCACTAAAAATACAATACCTTTGTAAAAGTATTCTCAACTAAACTTTTTACGCATATATCTGACATGTCGATTCAAGATATCTTAAAAATTGTTTAAAATTTTTGTTTTCCGGGTTTTCGCGGTTTCAGTATCAGTAATTGCATTATGGAATTGCTCTACTATAAATACAATACATTTGAAAAAGTATTTCTAACCAAGATTTTTACGCATATATTTTATAGGTCAAATTAAAATATCTAGAATATCTTGTTCTTCGCGTTATCCCGTAATTATGATTGGTAATTACATTACGGGAGTGATGTTCACTATAAATACAATACTTTTGAAAAAGTATTCTCAACTAAGTTTTTTACGCATATATCTTACATGTCGATTCAAGATATCTTAAAAATTGTTTAAAAATTTTATTTTTCGGGTTTTAGAGGTTTCAGGATCAAATATTCCATTATGGAATTGCTCTACTATAAATAAAATACCTTTGAAAAAGTATTTCCAACAGAGATTTTTACGCATATATCTTACAGGTCAAATTAAAAAATCCAGAGTATCTTATTTTTCGCGTTATCGCGTAATTATGATTGGTAATTACATTACGGGAGTGATGTTCACTATAAATACAATACTTTTGAAAAAGTATTCTCAACTAAGTTTTTTACGCATATATCTTACATGTCGATTCAAGATATCTGAAAAATTGTTTAAAAACTTTATTTTTCGGGTTTTCGCGGTTTCAGTATCAGTAATTGCTTTATGGAATTGCTCTACTATAAATACAGTACATTTGAAAAAGTATTTCTAACCAAGATTTTTACGCATATATCTTATAGGTCAAATTAAAATATCCAGAATATCTTGTTCTTCGCTTTATCCGTAATTGTGATTGGTAATTACATTACGGGAGTGATGTTCACTATAAATACAATACTTTTGAAAAAGTATTCTCAACTAAGTTTTTTACGCATATATATTACATGTCGATTCAAGATATCTTAAAAATTTTTTAAAAATTTTATTTTTCGGGTTTTCGCGGCTTCAGGATCAAATATTCCATTATGGAATTGTTCTACTATAATTAAAATACTTTTTGAAAAAGTATTTCTAACAAACATTTTTACGCATATATCTTACAGGTCAAATTAAAAAATCCAGAGTATCTTATTTTTCGCGTTATCGCGTAATTATGATTGGTAATTACATTACGGGAGTGATGTTCACTATAAATACAATACTTTTGAAAAAGTATTCTCAACTAAGTTTTTTACGCATATATATTACATGTCGATTCAAGATATCTTAAAAATTTTTTAAAAATTTTATTTTTCGGGTTTTCGCGGCTTCAGGATCAGTATTTGCATTATGGAATTGCTCTACTATAAATAAAATACCTTTGAAAAAGTATTTCCAACAGAGATTTTTACGCATATATCTTACAGGTCAAATTAAAAAATCCAGAGTATCTTATTCTTCGCGTAATCGCGTAATTATGATTGGTAATTACATTACGGTCGTGATGTTCACTAAAAATATAATACCTTTGTAAAAGTATTCTCAACTAAGTTTTTTACACATATATCTGACATGTAGATTCAAGATATCTTAAAAATTGTTTAAAAATTTTATTTTTCTGGTGTTCGCGGTATCAGGATCAGTAATTGCATTATGGAGTTGCTCTACTATAAATACAATACTTTTGAAAAAGTATTTCTAAAAAAGATTTTTACGCATATATCTTATAGGTCAAATTAAAATATCCAGAAAATCTTATTCTTCGCGTTATCGCGAAATGATGATTGGTAATTACATTACGGTCGTGATGTTCACTAAAAATGCAATACCTTTGTAAAAGTATTCTCAACTAAGTTTTTTACGTATATATCTGACATGTCGATTCAAGATATCTTAAAAATTGTTTAAAATTTTTGTTTTCCGGGTTTTCGCGGTTTCAGTATCAGTAATTGCATTATGGAATTGCTCTACTATAAATACAATACATTTGAAAAAGTATTTCTAACCAAGATTTTTACGCATATATTTTATAGGTCAAATTAAAATATCCAGAATATCTTATTCTTCGCTTTATCCCGTAATTATGATTGGTAATTACATTACGGGCTTGATCTTCACTAAAAAATACAATACCTTTGTAAAAGTATTCTCAACTAAGTTTTTTACGCATATATCTTACATGTCGATTCAAGATATCTTAAAAATTGTTTAAAAATTTTATTTTTCGGGTTTTCGCGGTTTCAGGATCAGTATTTGCATTATGGAATTGCTCTACTATAAATAAAACACTTTTGAAAAAGTATTTCCAACAGAGATTTTTACGCATATATCTTACAGGTCAAATTAAAAAATCCAGAGTATCTTATTCTTCGCGTTATCGCGTAATTATGATTGGTAATTACATTACGGGAGTGATGTTCACTATAAATACAATACTTTTGAAAAAGTATTCTCAACTAAGTTTTTTACGCATATATATTACATGTCGATTCAAGATATCTTAAAAATTTTTTAAACATTTTATTTTTCGGGTTTTCGCGGCTTCAGGATCAGTAATTGCATTATGGAATTGCTCTACTATAAATAAAACACTTTTGAAAAAGTATTTCTAACAGATATTTTTATGCATATATCTTACAGGTCAAATTAAAAAATCCAGAGTATCTTATTTTTCGCGTTATCGCGTAATTATGATTGGTAATTACATTACGGTCGTGATGTTCACTAAAAATATAATACCTTTGTAAAAGTATTCTCAACTAAGTTTTTTACGCATATATCTGACATGTAGATTCAAGATATCTTAAAAATTGTTTAAAAATTTTATTTTTCTGGTGTTCGCGGTTTCAGCATCAGTCATTGCATTATGGAATTGCTCTACTATAAATACAATACTTTTGAAAAAGTATTTCTAAAAAAGATTTTTACGCATATATCTTATAGGTCAAATTAAAAAATCCAGAGAATCTTATTCTTCGCGTTATCGCGTAATTATGATTGGTAATTACATTACGGGAGTGATGTTCACTATAAATACGATACTTTTGAAAAAGTATTCTCAACTAAGTTTTTTACGCATATATCTTACATGTGAAATCAAAATATCTTAAAAATTGTTGAAAAATATTATTTTTCTGGTTTTCCCGGTTTCAGGATCAGTAATTGCATTATGGAATTGCTCTACTATAAATACAATACATTTGAAAAAGTATTTCTAACAGGGATTTTTACGCATATATCTTATAGGTCAAATTAAAATATCCAGAATATCTTGTTCTTCGCTTTATCCCGTAATTATGATTGGTAATTACATTACGGGAGTGATGTTCACTATAAATACAATACTTGTGAAAAATATTCTCAACTAAGTTTTTTACGCATATATCTTACATGTCGATTCAAGATATCTGAAAAATTGTTTAAAAATTTTATTTTTCGGGTTTTCGCGGATTCAGGATCAGTATTTGCATTATGGAATTGCTCTACTATAAATAAAACACTTTTGAAAAAGTATTTCTAATAAGGATTTTTACGCATATATCTTATAGGTCAAAATAAAATATCCAGAGAAACTTATTCTTACCGTTATCGCGTAATTATGATTGGTAATTACATTACGGGCGTGATGTTCACTAAAAATACAATACCTTTGTAAAAGTATTCTCAACTAAGTTTTTTACGCATATATCTGACATGTCGATTCAAGATATCTTAAAAATTGTTTGAAATTTTTATTTTCCGAGTTTTCGCGGTTTCAGGACCAGTAATTGCATTATGGAATTGCTCTACTATAAATACAATACATTTGAAAAAGTATTTCTAACAAAGATTTTTACGCATATATCTTATAGGTCAAATTAAAATATCCAGAGAATCTTATTCTTCGCGTTATCGCGTAATTATGATTGATAATTACATTACGGGAGTGATGTTCACTATAAATACAATACTTTTGAAAAAGTATTCTCAACTAAGTTTTTTACGCATATATCTTACATGTCAAATCAAAATATCTTAAAAAATGTTTAAAAATTTTATTTTTCGGGTTTTTGCGTTTTCAGGATCAAATATTCCATTATGGAATTGTTCTACTATAATTAAAATACTTTTGAAAAAGTAATTCAAACAGAGATTTTTATGCATATATCTTATAGGTCAAATTAAAAAATCCAGAGTATCTTATTTTTCGCGTTATCGCGTAATTATGATTGGTAATTACATTACGGGCGTGATGTTCACTATAAATACAATACTTTTGAAAAAGTATTCTCAACTAAGTTTTTTGCGCATATATCTTACATGTGATATCAAAATATCTTAAAAATTGTTGAAAAATTTTATTTATCGGGTTTTCGCGGTTTCAGGATCAGTATTTGCATTATGGA
This sequence comes from Diplolepis rosae, assembly GCA_030998225.1. Lineage (NCBI taxonomy): Eukaryota > Metazoa > Arthropoda > Insecta > Hymenoptera > Diplolepididae > Diplolepis > Diplolepis rosae. The sequence continues at coordinate 86,197 of JAPYXD010000671.1, read as the reverse complement.
ATTGCTCTACTATAAATAAAACACTTATGAAAAAGTATTTCTAACGAAGATTTTTACGCATATATCTTATAGGTCAAATTAGAATATCAAGAGAATTTTATTCTTCGCGTTATCGCGTAATTATGATTGGTAATTACATTACGGGTGTGATGTTCACTAAAAATACAATACGTTTGTAAAAGTATTCTCAAATAAGATTTTTACGCATATATCTAACATGTCAATTAAAAATATCTTAAAAATTGTTTAAAATTTTTATTTTCCGGGTTTTGGCGGTTTCAGTATCAGTAATTGCATTATGGAATTGCTCTACTATAAATACAATACATTTGAAAAAGTATTTCTAACCAAGATTTTTACGCATATATTTTATAGGTCAAATTAAAATATCCAGAATATCTTGTTCTTCGCTTTATCCCGTAATTATGATTGGTAATTACATTACGGGAGTGATGTTCACTATAAATACAATACTTTTGAAAAAGTATTCTCAACTAAGTTTTTTACGCATATATCTTACATGTCGATTCAAGATATCTTAAAAATTGTTTAAAAATTTTATTTTTCGGGTTTTCGCGGCTTCAGGATCAAATATTCCATTATGGAATTGTTCTACTATAAATAAAATACTTTTGAAAAAGTATTTCCAACAGAGATTTTTACGCATATATCTTACAGGTCAAATTAAAAAATCCAGAGTATCTTATTTTTCGCGTTATCGCGTAATTATGATTGGTAATTACATTACGGGAGTGATGTTCACTATAAATACAATACTTTTGAAAAAGTATTCTCAACTAAGTTTTTTACGCATATATATTACATGTCGATTCAAGATATCTTAAAAATTTTTTAAAAATTTTATTTTTCGGGTTTTCGCGGCTTCAGGATCAGTATTTGCATTATGGAATTGCTCTACTATAAATAAAATACCTTTGAAAAAGTATTTCCAACAGAGATTTTTACGCATATATCTTACAGGTCAAATTAAAAAATCCAGAGTATCTTATTCTTCGCGTTATCGCGTAATTATGATTGGTAATTACATTACGGGCGTGATGTTCACTAAAAATACAATACCTTTGTAAAAGTATTGTCAATTAAGATTGTTACGCATATATCTGACATGTAGATTCAAGATATCTTAAAAATTGTTTAAAAATTTCATTTTTCTGGTGTTCGCGGTATCAGGATCAGTAATTGCATTATGGAGTTGCTCTACTGTAAATACAATACTTTTGAAAAAGTATTTCTAAAAAAGATTTTTTCGCATATATCTTATAGGTCAAATTAAAATATCCAGAGAATCTTATTCTTCGCGTTATCGCGAAATGATGATTGCTAATTACATTTCGGTCGTGATGTTCACTATAAATACAATACCTTTGTAAAAGTATTCTCAACTAAGTTTTTTACGCATATATCTGACATGTCGATTCAAGATATCTTAAAAATTGTTTAAAATTTTTGTTTTCCGGGTTTTCGCGGTTTCAGTATCAGTAATTGCATTATGGAATTGCTCTACTATAAATACAATACATTTGAAAAAGTATTTCTAACCAAGATTTTTACGCATATATTTTATAGGTCAAATTAAAATATCCAGAATATCTTTTTCTTCGCTTTATCGCGTAATTATGATTGGTAATTACATTACGGGAGTGATGTTCACTATAAATACAATACCTTTGTAAAAGTATTCTCAACTAAGTTTTTTACGCATATATCTTACATGTCGATTCAAGATATCTTAAAAATTGTTTAAAAATTTTATTTTTCGGGTTTTCGCGGTTTCAGGATCAGTATTTGCATTATGGAATTGCTCTACTATAAATAAAACACTTTTGAAAAAGTATTTCCAACAGAGATTTTTACGCATATATCTTACAGGTCAAATTAAAAAATCCAGAGTATCTTATTCTTCGCGTTATCGCGTAATTATGATTGGTAATTACATTACGGGCGTGACGTTCACTAAAAATACAATACCTTTGTAAAAGTATTCTCAACTAAGTTTTTTACGCATATATCTGACATGTCGATTCAAAATATCTTAAAAATTTTTTAAAAATTTTATTTTTCGGGTTTTTGCGGTTTCAGGATCAGTAATTGCATTATGGAATTGCTCTACTATAAATACAATACTTTTGAAAAAGTATTTCTAACAAAGATTTTTAAGCATGTATCTTATAGGTAAAATTAAAATATCCAGAGAATCTTATTTTTCGCGTTATCGCGTAATTGTGATTGGTAATTACATTACGGGAGTGATGTTCACTAAAAATACAATACCATATGAAAAACTAGACTCAAGTAAGTTTATTACGCAAATATCTTACATGTGAAATCAAAATATCTTAAAAATTGTTTAAAAATTTTATTTTTCTGGTTTTCACGGTGGCAGGACCAGTATTTGCATTATGGAATTGCTCTACTATAAATACAATACCTTTGAAAAAGTATTTCTAACAAAGATTTTTACGCATGTATCTTATAGGTCAAATTAAAATATCCAGAATATCTTGTTCTTCGCTTTATCGCGTAATTATGATTGATAATTACATTACGGGAGTGATGTTCACTATAAATACAATACTTTTGAAAAAGTATTCTCAACTAAGTTTTTTACGCATAAATCTTACATGTCGATTCAAGATATCTTAAAAATTGTTTAAAAATTTTATTTTTTCGGGTTTTCGCGGTTTCAGGATCAGTATTTGCATTATGGAATTGCACTACTATAAATAAAACACTTTTGAAAAAGTATTTCTAACGAAGATTTTTACGCATATATCTTATAGGTCAAATTAAAATATCCAGAGAATCTTATTCTTCGCGTTATCGCGTAATTATGATTGGTAATTACATTACGGGAGTGATGTTCACTATAAATACAATACGTTTGAAAAAGTATTCTCAACTAAGTTTTTTACGCATATATCTTACATGTCAAATCAAAATATCTTAAAAAATGTTTAAAAATTTTATTTTTCGGGTTTTCGCGTTTTGAGGATCAAATATTCCATTATGGAATTGTTCTACTATAATTAAAATACTTTTGAAAAAGTAATTCCAACAGAGATTTTTACGCATATTTCTTACAGGTCAAATTAAAAAATCCAGAGTATCTTATTTTTCGCGTTATCGCGTAATTATGATTGGTAATTACATTACGGGAGTGATGTTCACTATAAATACAATACTTTTGAAAAAAAATTCTCAACTAAGTTTTTTACGCATATATCTTACATGTCAAATCAAAATATCTTAAAAATTGTTTAAAAATTTTATTTTTCGGGTTTTCGCGGTTTCAGGATCAGTATTTGCATTATGGAATTGCTCTACAATAAATAGAACACTTTTGAAAAAGTATTTCTAATAAAGATTTTTACGCATATATCTTATAGGTCAAATTAAAATATCCAGAATATCTTATTCTTCGCGTTATCGCGAAATTATGATTGGTAATTACATTACGGTCATGATGTTCACTAAAAATACAATACCTTTGTAAAAGTATTCTCAACTAAGTTTTTTACGCATATATCTGACATGTCGATTCAAGATATCTTAAAAATTGTTTAAAATTTTTATTTTCCGGGTGTTCGCGGTATCAGGTTCAGTAATTGCATTATGGAATTGCTCTACTATAAATACAATACTTTTGAAAAAGTATTTCTAAAAAAATTTTTACGCATATATCTTATAGGTCAAATTAAAAAATCCAGAGAATCTTATTCTTCGCGTTATCGCGTAATTATGATTGGTAATTACATTACGGGAGTGATGTTCACTATAAATACAATACTTTTGAAAAAGTATTCTCAACTAAGTTTTTTACGCATATATCTTACATGTCAAATCAAAATATCTTAAAAATTGTTTAAAAATTTTATTTTTCGGGTTTTCGCGTTTTCAGGATCAAATATTCCATTATGGAATTGCTCTACTATGAATACAATACATTTGAAAAAGTATTTCTAACCAAGATTTTTACGCATATATCTTTTAGGTCAAATTAAAAAATCCAGTGTATGTTATTTTTCGCGTTATCGCGTAATTATGATTGGTAATTACATTACGGACGTGATGTTCACTAAAAATACAATACCTTTGTAAAAGTATTCTCAACTAAGTTTTTTACGCATATATCTGACATGTAGATTCAAGATATCTTAAAAATTGTTTAAAAATTTTATTTTTCTGGTGTTCGCGGTATCAGGATCAGTAATTGCATTATGGAATTGCTCTACTATAAATACAATACTTTTGAAAAAGTATTTCTAACAAAGATTTTTACGCATATATCTTATAGGTCAAATTAAAATATCCAGAGAATCTTATTCTTCGCGTTATCGCGAAATTATGATTGGGAATTACATTACGGTCGTGATGTTCACTATAAATACAAATATTTTTGAAAAAGTATTCTCAACTTAGTTTTTTACGCATATATATTACATGTCGATTCAAGATATCTTAAAAATTGTTTAAAAATTTTTATTTTTCGGGTTTTCGGGGTTTCAGTATCAGTAATTGCATTATTGAATTGCTCTACTATAAATACAATACTTTTGAAAAAGTATTTCTAACCAAGATTTTTACGCATATATCTTATAGGTCAAATTAAAATATCCAGAGTATCTTGTTCTTCGCGTTATCCCGTAATTATGATTGGTAATTACATTACGGGCTTGATCTTCACTAAAAAATACAATACCTTTGTAAAAGTATTCTCAACTAAGTTTTTTACGCATATATCTTACATGTCGATTCAAGATATCTTAAAAATTGTTTAAAAATTTTATTTTTCGGGTTTTCGCGGTTTCAGGATCAGTATTTGCATTATGGAATTGCTCTACTATAAATAAAACACTTTTGAAAAAGTATTTCTAACAGATATTTTTATGCATATATCTTACAGGTCAAATTAAAAAATCCAGAGTATCTTATTTTTCGCGTTATCGCGTAATTATGATTGGTAATTACATTATTGTCGTGATGTTCACTAAAAATACAATACCTTTGTAAAAGTATTCTCAACTAAGTTTTTTACGCATATATCTGACATGTCGATTCAAGATATCTTAAAAATTGTTTAAAAATTTTATTTTTCTGGTTTTCGCGGTTTCAGGATCAGTAATTGCATTATGGAATTGCTCTACTATAAATACAATACTTTTGAAAAGTATTTCTAACAAAGATTTTTACGCATATATCTTATAGGTCAAATTAAAATATCCAGAGAATCTTATTCTTCGCGTTATCGCGTAATTATGATTGGTAATTACATTACGGGAGTGATGTTCACTATAAATACAATACTTTTGAAAAAGTATTCTCAACTAAGTTTTTTGCGCATATATCTTACATGTGAAATCAAAATATCTTAAAAATTGTTTAAAAATTTTATTTTTCTGGTTTTCGCGGTTTCAGGACCAGTATTTGCATTATGGAATTGCTCTACTATGAATACAATACATTTGAAAAAGTATTGCTAACCAAGATTTTTACGCATATATCTTATAGGTCAAATTAAAATATCCAGAATATCTTGTTCTTCGCGTTATCCCGTAATTATGATTGATAATTACATTACGGGAGTGATGTTCACTATAAATACAATACTTTTGAAAAAGTATTCTCAACTAAGTTTTTTACGCATAAATCTTACATGTCGATTCAAGATATCTTAAAAATTGTTTAAAAATTTTATTTTTCGGGTTTTCGCGGTTCTGGATCAGTATTTGCATTATGGGATTGCTCTACTATAAATACAATACATTTGAAAAAGTATTTCTAACCAAGATTTTGCATATATCTTATAGGTCAAATGAAAATATCCAGAGAATCTTATTCATCGCGTTATCGCGTAATCATGATTGGTAATTACATTACGGGAGTGATGTTCACTATAAATACGATACTTTTGAAAAAGTATACTCAACTAAGTTTTTTACGCATATATCTTACATGTGAAATCAAAATATCTTAAAAATTGCTTAAAAATTTTATTTTTCTGGTTTCCGCGGTTTCAGGACCAGTAATTGCATTATGGAATTGCTCTACTATGAATACAATACATTTGAAAAAGTATTGCTAACCAAGATTTTTACGCATATATCTTATAGGTCAAATTAAAATATCCAGAATATCTTGTTCTTCGCTTTATCCCGTAATTATGATTGATAATTACATTACGGGAGTGATGTTCACTATAAATACAATACTTGTGAAAAAGTATTCTCAACTAAGTTTTTTACGCATAAATCTTACATGTCGATTCAAGATATCTGAAAAATTGTTTAAAAACTTTATTTTTCGGGTTTTCGTGGTTTCAGGATCAGTATTTGCATTATGGGATTGCTCTACTATAAATAAAATACCTTTGAAAAAGTATTTCCAACAGAGATTTTTACGCATATATCTTATAGGTCAAATTAAAATATCCAGAATATCTTGTTCTTCGCTTTATCCCGTAATTATGATTGGTAATTACATTACGGGAGTGATGTTCACTATAAATACAATACTTTTGAAAAAGTATTCTCAACTAAGTTTTTTACGCATATATCTTACATGTCAAATCAAAATATCTTAAAAAATCTTTAAAAACTTTGTTTTTCGGGATTTCGCGTTTTCAGGATCAAATATTCCATTATGGAATTGTTCTACTATAATTAAAATACTTTTGAAAAAGTAATTCCAACAGAGATTTTTATGCATATATCTTACAGGTCAAATTAAAAAATCCAGAGTATCTTATTTTTCGCGTTATCGCGTAATTATGATTGGTAGTTACATTACGGGAGTGATGTTCACTATAAATACAATACTTTTGAAAAAGTATTCTCGACTATGTTTTTTACGCATATATCTTACATGTCGATTCAAGATATCTTAATAATTTTTAAAAATTTTATTTTTCGGGTTTTCGCGGCTTCAGGATCAGTATTTGCATTATGGAATTGCTCTACTATAAATAAAATACCTTTGAAAAAGTATTTCCAACAGAGATTTTTACGCATATATCTTACAGGTCAAATTAAAAAATCCAGAGTATCTTATTCTTCGCGTTATCGCGTAATTATGATTGGTAATTACATTACGGGCGTGACGTTCACTAAAAATATAATACCTTTGTAAAAGGATTCTCAACAAAGTTTTTTACGCATATATATGACATGTCGATTCAAGATATCTTAAAAATTTTTTAAAAATTTTATTTTTCGGGTTTTCGCGGTTTCAGGATCAGTATTTGAATTATGGAATTGCTCTACTATAAATACAATACTTTTCAAAAAGTATTTCTAACAATGATTTTTACGCATATATCTTGTAGGTCAAATTAAAATATCCAGAGAATCTTATTCTTCGCGTTATCGCGTAATTATGATTGATAATTACATTACGGGAGTGATGTTCACTATAAATACAATACTTTTGAAAAAGTATTCTCAACTAAGTTTTTTACGCATATATCTTACATGTCAAATCAAAATATCTTAAAAAATGTTTAAAAATTTTTATTTTTCGGGTTTTCGCGTTTTCAGGATCAAATATTCCATTATGGAATTGTTCTACTATAAATAAAATACTTTTGAAAAAGTAATTCCAACAGACATTTTTACGCATATATCTTATAGGTCAAATTAAAAAATCCAGAGTATCTTATTCTTCGCGTTATCGCGTAATTATGATTGGTAATTACATTACGGGAGTGATGTTCACTATAAATACAATAACTTTGTAAAAGTATTGTCAAATAAGATTTTTACGCATATATCTGACATGTCGATTCAAGATATCTTAAAAATTGTTTAAAATTTTTGTTTTCCGGGTTTTCGCGGTTTCAGTATCAGTAATTGCATTATGGAATTGCTCTACTATAAATACAATACGATTGAAAAAGTATTTCTAACCAACATTTTTACGCATATATCTTATAGGTCAAATTAAAATATCCAGAGAATCTTATTCTTCGCGTTATCGCGTAATTATGATTGGTAATTACATTACGGGAGTGATGTTCACTATAAATACAATACTTTTGAAAAAGTATACTCAACTTAGTTTTTTACGCATACATCTTACATGTGAAATCAAAATATCTTAAAAATTGTTTAAAAATTTTATTTTTCTGGTTTCCGCGGTTTCAGGACCAGTAATTGCATTATGGAATTGCTCTACTATGAATACAATACATTTGAAAAAGTATTTTTAACCAAGATTTTTACGCATATATCTTATAGGTCAAATTAAAATATCCAGAATATCTTGTTCTTCGCTTTATCCCGTAATTATGATTGGTAATTACATTACGGGAGTGATGTTCACTATAAATACAATACTTTTGAAAAAGTATTCTCAACTAAGTTTTTTGCGCATATATCTTACATGTGAAATCAAAATATCTTAAAAATTGTTTAAAAATTTTATTTTTCGGGTTTTCGCGGTTTCAGGATCAGTATTTGCATTATGGAATTGCTCTACTATAAATAAAACACTTTTGAAAAAGTATTTCTAATAAGGATTTTTACGCATATATCTTATAGGTCAAATTAAAATATCCAGAGAATCTTATTCTTCGCGTTATCGCGTAATTATGATTGGTAATTACATTACGGTCGTGATGTTCACTAAAAATACAATACCTTTGTAAAAGTATTCTCAACTAAGTTTTTTACGCATATATCTGACATGTCGATTCAAGATATCTTAAAAATTGTTTAAAATTTTTATTTTCCGGGTTTTCGCGGTTTCAGTATCAGTAATTGCATTATGGAATTGCTCTACTATAAATACAATACATTTGAAAAAGTATTTCTAACCAAGATTTTTACGCATATATCTTATAGGTCAAATTAAAATATCCAGAATAGCTTGTTCTTCGCGTTATCGCGTAATTGTGATTGGTAATTACATTACGGGAGTGATGTTCACTATAAATACAGTACTTTGGAAAAAGTATTCTCAACTAAGTTTTTTACGCATATATCTTACATGTCAAATCAAAATATCTTAAAAATTGTTTAAAAATTTACATTTCGGGTTTTCGCGGTTTCAGGATCAGTATTTGCATTATGGAATTGCTCTACTATAAATAAAACACTTTTGAAAAAGTATTTCTAACAAAGATTTTTACGCATATATCTTATAGGTCAAATTATAAAATCCAGAGAATCTTATTCTTCGCGTTATCGCGTAATTATGATTGGTAATTACATTACGGGAGTGATGTTCACTATAAATACAATACTTTTGAGAAAGTATTCTCAACTAAATTTTTACGCATATATCTTACATGTCAAATCAAAATATCTTAAAAATTGTTTAAAAATTTTATTTTTCGGGTTTTCGCGGTTTCAGGATCAGTAATTGCATTATGGAATTGCTCTACTATAAATAAAACACTTTTGAAAAAGTATTTCTAACAAAGATTTTTACGCATATATCTTACAGGTCAAATTAAAAAATCCAGAGTATCTTATTCTTCGCGTTATCGCGTAATTATGATTGGTAATTACATTACGGGAGTGATGTTCACTATAAATACAATACTTTTGAAAAAGTATTCTCAACTAAGTTTTTTACGCATATATATTACATGTCGATTCAAGATATCTGAAAAATTGTTTAAAAATTTTATTTTTCGGGTTTTCGCGGTTTCAGGATCAGTATTTGCATTATGGAATTGCTCTACTATAAATAAAACACTTTTGAAAAAGTATTTCCAACAGAGATTTTTACGCATATATCTTACAGGTCAAATTAAAAAATCCAGAGTATCTTATTCTTCGTGTTATCGCGTAATTATGATTGGTAATTACATTACGGGAGTGATGTTCACTATAAATACAATACTTTTGAAAAAGTATTCTCAACTAAGTTTTTTACGCATATATCTGACATGTCGATTCAAGATATCTGAAAAATTGTTTAAAAATTTTATTTTTCGGGTTTTCGCGGTTTCAGTATCAGTAATTGCTTTATGGAATTGCTCTACTATAAATACAGTACTTTTGAATTCTTGTAAGTTGATTCTCAACTAAGTTTTTTACGCATATATCTTACATGTCAAATCAAAATATCTTAAAAATTTTTAAAAAATTTTATTTTTCGGGTTTTCACGTTTTCAGGATCAAATATTCCATTATGGAATTGCTCTACTATAAATAAAATACCTTTGAAAAAGTATTTCCAACAGAGATTTTTACGCATATATCTTACAGGTCAAATTAAAAAATCCAGAGTATCTTATTTTTCGCGTTATCGCGTAATTATGATTGGTAATTACATTACGGGAGTGATGTTCACTATAAATACAATACTTTTGAAAAAGTATTCTCAACTAAGTTTTTTACGCATATATATTACATGTCGATTCAAGATATCTTAAAAATTGTTTAAAAATTTTATTTTTCTGGTTTTTGCGGTTTCAGGACCAGTATTTAGCATTATGGAATTGCTCTACTATAAATAAAATACCTTTGAAAAAGTATTTCCAACAGAGATTTTTACGCATATATCTTACAGGTCAAATTAAAAAATCCAGAGTATCTTATTCTTCGCGTTATCGCGTAATTATGATTGGTAATTACATTACGGGAGTGATGTTCACTATAAATACAATACTTTTGAATAAGTATTCTCAAATAAGTTTTTTACGCATATATATTACATGTCGAATCAAGATATCTTAAAAATTGTTTAAAAATTTTATTTTTCTGGTTTTCGCGGTTTCAGGATCAGTAATTGCATTATGGAATTGCTCTACTATAAATACAATACTTTTGAAAAAGTATTTCTAACAAAGATTTTTACGCATATATCTTATAGGTCAAATTAAAATATCCAGAGAATCTTATTCTTCGCGTTATCGCGAAATTATGATTGGTAATTACATTACGGTCGTGATGTTCACTAAAAATACAATACCTTTGTAAAAGAATTCTCAAATAAGATTTTTATGCATAAATATAACATGTCTATTAAATATATCTTAAAAATTGTTTAAAAATTTTATTTTCCTGGTTTTCGCGGTTTCAGTATCAGTAATTGCATTATGGAATTGCTCTACTATAAATAAAACACTTTTGAAAAAGTATTTCTAACAAAGATTTTTACGCATATATCTTATAGGTCTATTTAAAATATCCAGAGAATTTTATTCTTCGCATTAACGCGTAATTATGAGTGGTAATTACATTACGGGAGTGATGTTCACTATAAATACAATACTTTTGAAAAAGTATTCTCAACTAATTTTTTTACGCATATATCTTACATGTCGATTCAAGATATCTTAAAAATTGTTTAAAAATTTTATTTTTCGGGTTTTCGCGGTTTCAGGATCAGTATTTGCATTATGGAATTGCTCTACTATAAATAAAACACTTTTGAAAAAGTATTTCTAACAAAGATTTTTACGCATATATCTTATAGGTCAAATTAAAATATCCAGAATATCTTGTTCTTCGCTTTATCCCGTAATTATGATTGGTAATTACATTACGGGAGTGATGTTCACTATAAATACAATACTTTTGAAAAAGTATTCTCAGGTAAGTTTTTTACGCATATATCTTACATGTCAATTCAAAATATCTTAAAAAATGTTTAAAAATTTTATTTTTTGGGTTTTCGCGTTTTCAGGATCAGTATTTGCATTATGGAATTGCTCTACTATAAATAAAACACTTTGAAAAAGTAATACCAACAGATATTTTTATGCATATATCTTACAGGTCAGATTAAAAAATCAAGAGTATCTTATTTTTCGCGTTATCGCGTAATTATGATTGGTAATTACATTACGGTCGTGATGTTCACTAAAAATATAATACCTTTGTAAAAGTATTCTCAACTAAGTTTTTAACGCATATATCTGACATGTCGATTCAAGATATCTTAAAAATTGTTTAAAAATTTTATTTTTCTGGTGTTCGCGGTATCAGGATCAGTAAGTGCATTATGGAATTGCTCTACTATAAATACAATACATTTGAAAAAGTATTTCTAATAATGATTTTTACGCATATATCTTATAGGTCAAATTAAAATATCCAGAGAATCTTATTCTTCGCGTTATCGCGTAATTATGATTGGTAATTACATTACGGGCGTGATGTTCACTATAAATACAATACTTTTGAAAAAGTATTCTCAACTAAGTTTTTTGCGCATATATCTTACATGTGAAATCAAAATATCTTAAAAATTGTTGAAAAATTTTATTTTTCTGGTTTTCCCGGTTTCAGGATCAGTAATTGCATTATGGAATTGCTCTACTATAAATAAAACACTTTTGAAAAAGTATTTCTAACAAAGATTTTTACGCATATATCTTATAGGTCAAATTAAAATATCCAGAATATCTTGTTCTTCGCTTTATCCCGTAATTATGATTGGTAATTACATTACGGGAGTGATGTTCACTATAAATACAATACTTTTGAAAAAGTATTCTCAACTAAGTTTTTTACGCATATATCTCACATGTCGATTCAAGATATCTTAAAAATTGTTTAAAATTTTTGTTTTCCGGGTTTTCGCGGTTTCAGGATCAGTATTTGCATTACGGAATTGCTCTACTATAAATAAAACACTTTTGAAAAAGTATTTCTAACAAGGATTTTTATGCATATATCTTATAGGTCAAATTAAAATATCCAGAGAATCTTATTCTTCGCGTTATCGCGAAATTATGATTGGTAATTACATTACGGTCGTGATGTTCACTAAAAATACAATACCTTTGTAAAAGTATTCTCAACTCAGTTTTTTACGTATATATCTGACATGTCGATTCAAGATATCTTAAAAATTGTTTAAAATTTTTATTTTCCGGGTTTTCGCGGTTTCAGTATCAGTAATTGCATTATGGAATTGCTCTACTATAAATACAATACTTTTGAAAAAGTATTCTCAACTAAGTTTTTTATGCATATATCTTACATGTCAAATCAAAATATCTTTAAAAATGTTAAAAAAATTTATTTTTCGGGTTTTCGGTGTTTTCAGGATCAAATATTCCATTATGGAATTGTTCTACTATAAATAAAATACTTTTGAAAAAGTATTTCCAACAGAGATTTTTACGCATATATCTTACAGGTCAAATTAAAAAATCCAGAGTATCTTATTTTTCGCGTTATCGCGTAATTATGATTGGTAATCACATTACGGCCGTGATGTTCACTAAAGATACAATACTTTTGAAAAAGTATTCTCAACTAAGTTTTTTACGCATATATCTGACATGTCGATTCAAGCTATCTTAAAAATTGTTTAAAAATTTTATTTTTCTGGTGTTCGCGGTATCAGGATCAGTAATTGCATTATGGAATTGCTCTACTATAAATACAATACTTTTGAAAAAGTATTTCTAAAAGAGATTTTTACGCATATATCTTATAGGTCAAATTAAAATTTCCAGAGAATCTTATTCTTCGCGTTATCGCGAAATTATGATGGGTAATTACATTACGGTCGTGATGTTCACTAAAAATACAATACCTTTGTAAAAGTATTCTCAACTAAGTTTGTTACGCATATATCTGACATGTCGATTCAAGATATCTTAAAAATTGTTTAAAATTTTTATTTTCCGGGTTTTCGCGGTTTCAGTATCAGTAATTGCATTATGGAATTGCTCTACTATAAATACAATACATTTGAAAAAGTATTTCTAACCAAGATTTATACGCATATATCTTATAGGTCAAATTAAAATATCCAGAATATCTTGTTCTTCGCTTTATCCCGTAATTATGATTGGTAATTACATTACGGGAGTGATGTTCACTATAAATACAATATATTTGAAAAAGTATTTCTAACAGTTATTTTTACGCATATATCTTAGAGGTCAAATTAAAATATCCAGAGTATCTTATTCTTCGCGTTATCCCGTAATTATGATTGGTAATTACATTACGGGCTTGATCTTCACTAAAAAATACAATACCTTTGTAAAAGTATTCTCAACTAAGTATTTTACGCATATATCTTACATGTCGATTCAAGATATCTTAAAAATTTTTTAAAAATTTTATTTTTCGCGTTTTCGCGGCTTCAGGATCAGTATTTGCATTATGGAATTGCTCTACTATAAGTAAAATACCTTTGAAAAAGTATTTCCAACAGAGATTTTTACGCATATATATTACAGGTCAAATTAAAAAATCCAGAATATCTTATTCTTCGCGTTATCGCGTAATTATGATTGGTAATTACATTACGGGCGTGATGTTCACTAAAAATACAATACCTTTGTAAAAGTATTCTCAACTAAGTTTTTTACGCATATATCTGTCATGTCAATTCAAACTATCTCAAAAAGTGTTTAAAAATTTTATTTTTCTGGTGTTCGCGGTATCAGGATCAGTAATTGCATTATGGAATTGCTCTACTATAAATACAATACTTTTGAAAAAGTATTTCTAAAAGAGATTTTTACGCATATATCTTATAGGTCAAATTAAAATTTCCAGAGAATCTTATTCTTCGCGTTATCGCGAAATTATGATGGGTAATTACATTACGGTCGTGATGTTCACTAAAAATACAATACCTTTGTAAAAGTATTCTCAACTAAGCTTGTTACGCTTATATCTGACATGTCGATTCAAGATATCTTAAAAATTGTTTAAAAATTTTATTTTTCGGGTTTCGCGGTTTCAGGATCAGTATTTGCAATATGGAATTGCTCTACTATAAATACAGTACTTTGAAAAAGTATTTGTAACAAAGATTTTTACGCATATATCTTATAGGTCAAATTAAAATATCCAGAGTATCTTATTCTTCGCGTTATCGCGTAATTATGATTGGTAATTACATTACGGGAGTGATGTTCACTATAAATACAATACTTTTGAAAAAGTATTCTCAACTAAGTTTTTTACGCATATATCTTACATGTCGATTCAAGATATCTTAAAAATTGTTTAAAAATTTTATTTTTCGGGTTTTCGCGGTTTCAGGATCAGTATTTGCATTATGGAATTGCTCTACTATAAATAAAATACCTTTGAAAAAGTATTTCCAACAGAGATTTTTACGCATATATCTTATAGGTCAAATTAAAATATCCAGAATATCTTATTCTTCGCTTTATCCCGTAATTATGATTGGTAATTACATTACGGGAGTGATGTTCACTATAAATACAATACTTTTGAAAAAGTATTCTCAACTAAGTTTTTTACGCATATATCTTACATGTCAATTCAAAATATCTTAAAAAATGTTTAAAAATTTTATTTTTTGGGTTTTCGCGTTTTCAGGATCAAATATTCCATTATGGAATTGATCTACTATAAATAAAATACCTTTGAAAAAGTATTTCCAACAGAGATTTTTACGCATATATCTTACAGGTCAAATTAAAAAATCCAGAGTATCTTATTTTTCGCGTTATCGCGTAATTGTGATTGGTAATTACATTACGGGAGTGATGTTCACTATAAATACAATACTTTTGAAAAAGTATTCTCAACTACGTTTTTTACGCATATATCTTACATGTCGATTCAAGATATCTTAAAAATTGTTTAAAAATTTTATTTTTCGGGTTTTCGCGGTTTCAGGATCAGTATTTGCATTATGGAATTGCACTACTATAAATAAAACACTTTTGAAAAAGTAATACCAACAGATATTTTTATGCATATATCTTACAGGTCAGATTAAAAAATCAAGAGTATCTTTTTTTTCGCGTTATCGCGTAATTATGATTGGTAATTACATTACGGTCGTGATGTTCACTAAAAATATAATACCTTTGTAAAAGTATTCTCAACTAAGTTTTTAACGCATATATCTGACATGTCGATTCAAGATATCTTAAAAATTGTTTAAAAATTTTATTTTTCTGGTGTTCGCGGTATCAGGATCAGTAATTGCATTATGGAATTGCTCTACTAAAAATACAATACCTTTGTAAAAGTTTTGTCAAATAAGCTTTTTACGCATATATCTTATAGGTCAAATTAAAATATCCAGAGAAGCTTATTCTTCGCGTTATCGCGTAATTATGATTGGTAATTACATTACGGGAGTGATGTTCACTATAAATACAATACTTTTGAAAAAGTATTTTCAACTAAGTTTTTTACGCATATATCTTACATGTGAAATCAAAATATCTTAAAAATTGTTGAAAAATATTATTTTTCTGGTTTTCCCGGTTTCAGGATCAGTAATTGCATTATGGAATTGCTCTACTATAAATACAATACATTTGAAAAAGTATTTCTAACCAAGATTTTTACGCATATATCTTATAGGTCAAACTAAAATATCCAGAATATCTTGTTCTTCGCTTTATCCCGTAATTATGATTGGTAATTACATTACGGGAGTGATGTTCACTATAAATACAATATATTTGAAAAAGTATTTCTAACCAAGATTTATACGCATATATCTTATAGGTCAAATTAAAATTTCCAGAGAATCTTATTCTTCGCGTTATCGCGAAATTATGATTGGTAATTACATTACGGTCGTGATGTTCACTAAAAATACAATACCTTTGTAAAAGTATTCTCAACTCAGTTTTTTACGCATATATCTCACATGTCGATTCAAGATATCTTAAAAATTGTTTAAAATTTTTATTTTCCGGGTTTACGCGGATACAGGATCAGTAATTGCATTATGTAATTGCTCTACTATAAATACAATACATTTGAAAAAGAATTGACAACTAAGTTTTTTACGCATATATCTAACATGTCAATTTAAAATATCATAAAAAATGTATAAAAATTTATTTTTCGGGTTTTCGGTGTTTTCAGGATCAAATATTCCATTATGGAATTGTTCTACTATAATTAAAATACTTTTGAAAAAGTAATTCTAACAAAGATTTTTACGCATATATCTTACAGGTCAAATTAAAAAATCCAGAGTATCTTATTTTTCGCGTTATCGCGAAATTATGATTGGTAATTACATTACGGTCGTGATGTTCACTAAAAATACAATACCTTTGTATAAGTATTCTCAACTCAGTTTTTTACGCATATATCTCACATGTCGATTCAAGATATCTTAAAAATTGTTTAAAATTTTTATTTTCCTGGTTTTCGCGGTTTCAGGATCAGTATTTGCATTACGGAATTGCTCTTCTATAAATAAAACACTTTTGAAAAAGTATTTCTAACAATGATTTTTACGCATATATCTTATAGGTCAAATTAAAATATCCAGAGAATCTTATGCTTCGCGTTATCGCGAAATTATGATTGGTAATTACATTACGGTCGTGATGTTCACTAAAAATACAATACCTTTGTAGAAGTATTCTCAACTCAGTTTTTTACGCATATATCTCACATGTCGATTCAAGATATCTTAAAAATTGTTAAACATTTTTATTTTCCGGGTTTTCGCGGTTTCAGTATCAGTAATTGCATTATGGAATTGCTCTACTATAAATAAAATACTTTTGAAAAAGTATTCTCAACTAAGTTTTTTATGCATACATCTTACATGTCAAATCAAAATATCTTTAAAAATGTTAAAAAAATTTATTTTTCGGGTTTTCGGTGTTTTCAGGATCAAATATTCCATTATGGAATTGTTCTACTATAATTAAAATACTTTTGAAAAAGTATTTCCAACAGAGATTTTTACGCATATATCTTACAGGTCAAATTAAAAAATCCAGAGTATCTTATTTTTCGCGTTATCGCGTAATTATGATTGGTAATTACATTACGGGCGTGATGTTCACTAAAAATACAATACCTTTGAAAAAGTATTTTCAACTACGTTTTTTACGCATATATCTCACATGTCGATTCAAGCTATCTTAAAAATTGTTTAAAAATTTTATTTTTCTGGTGTTCGCGGTATCAGGATCAGTAATTGCATTATGGAATTGCTCTACTATAAATACAATACTTTTGAAAAAGTATTTCTAAAAGAGATTTTTACGCATATATCTTATAGGTCAAATTAAAATTTCCAGAGAATCTTATTCTTCGCGTTATCGCGAAATTATGATGGGTAATTACATTACGGTCGTGATGTTCACTAAAAATACAATACCTTTGTAAAAGTATTCTCAACTAAGTTTGTTACGCATATATCTGACATGTCGATTCAAGATATCTTAAAAATTGTTTAAAATTTTTATTTTCCGGGTTTTCGCGGTTTCAGTATCAGTAATTGCATTATGGAATTGCTCTACTATAAATACAATACATTTGAAAAAGTATTTCTAACCAAGATTTATACGCATATATCTTATAGGTCAAATTAAAATATCCAGAATATCTTGTTCTTCGCTTTATCCCGTAATTATGATTGGTAATTACATTACGGGAGTGATGTTCACTATAAATACAATATATTTGAAAAAGTATTTCTAACCAAGATTTATACGCATATATCTTATAGGTCAAATTAAAATTTCCAGAGAATCTTATTCTTCGCGTTATCGCGAAATTATGATGGGTAATTACATTACGGTCGTGATGTTCACTAAAAATACAATACCTTTGTAAAAGTATTCTCAACTAAGTTTTTTACGCATATATCTTACATGTCGATTCAAGATATCTTAGAAATTGTTTATAAATTTTTTTTTTCGGGTTTTCGCGGTTTCAGGATCAGTATTTGCATTATGGAATTGCTCTACTATAAGTAAAACACTTTTGAAAAAGTAATTCCAACAGATATTTTTATGCATATATATTACAGGTCAAATTAAAAAATCCAGAGTATCTTATTTTTCGCGTTATCGCGTAATTATGATTGGTAATTACATTACGGTCGTGATGTTCACTAAAAATACAATACCTTTGTAAAAGTATTCTCAACTAAGTTTTTTACGCATATATCTGACATGTCGATTCAAGCTATCTTAAAAATTGTTTAAAAATTTTATTTTTCTGGTGTTCGCGGTATCAGGATCAGTAATTGCATTATGGAATTGCTCTACTATAAATACAATACTTTTGAAAAAGTATTTCTAAAAGAGATTTTTACGCATATATCTTATAGGTCAAATTAAAATTTCCAGAGAATCTTATTCTTCGCGTTATCGCGAAATTATGATGGGTAATTACATTACGGTCGTGATGTTCACTAAAAATACAATACCTTTGTAAAAGTATTCTCAACTAAGTTTGTTACGCATATATCTGACATGTCGATTCAAGATATCTTAAAAATTGTTTAAAAATTTTATTTTTCTGGTGTTCGCGGTATCAGGATCAGTAATTGCATTATGGAGTTCCTCTACTATAAATACAATAATTTGAAAAAGTATTTCTAAAAATGATTTTTACGCATATATCTTATAGGTCAAATTAAAATATCCAGAGAATCTTATTCTTCGCGTTATCGCGTAATTATGATTGGTAATTACATTACGGGAGTGATGTTCACTATAAATACAATACTTTTGAAAAAGTATACTCAAGTAAGTTTTTTACGCATATATCTTACATGTGAAATCAAAATATCTTAAAAATTGTTTAAAAATTTTATTTTTCTGGTTTTCCCGGTTTCAGGATCAGTAATTGCATTTTGGAATTGCTCTACTATAAATACAATACATTTGAAAAAGTATTTCTAACCAAGATTTTTACGCATATATCTTATAGGTCAAACTAAAATATCCAGAATATCTTATTCTTCGCTTTATCCCGTAATTATGATTGGTAATTACATTACGGGAGTGATGTTCACTATAAATACAATACTTGTGAAAAAGTATTCTCAACTAAGTTTTTTACGCATATATCTTACATGTCGAATCAAAATATCTTAAAAATTGTTTAAAAATTTTATTTTCCTGGTTTTCGCGGTTTCAGGACCAGTATTTGCATTACGGAATTGCTCTACTATAAAAAAAACACTTTTGAAAAAGTATTTCTAATAAGGATTTTTATGCATATATCTTATAGGTCAAATTAAAATATCCAGAGAATCTTATTCTTCGCGTTATCGCGAAATTATGATTGGTAATTACATTACGGTCGTGATGTTCACTAAAAATACAATACCTTTGTAAAAGTATTCTCAACTCAGTTTTTTACGCATATATCTCACATGTCGATTCAAAATATCTTAAAAATTTTTTAAAAATTTTATTTTTCGGGTTTTCGCGGTTTCAGTATCAGTAATTGCTTTATGGAATTGCTCTACTATAAATACAGTACTTTTGAATTCTTGTAAGTTGATTCTCAACTAAGTTTTTTACGCATATATCTTACATGTCAAATCAAAATATCTTTAAAAATGTTAAAAAATTTATTTTTCGGGTTTTCGGTGTTTTCAGGATCAAATATTCCATTATGGAATTGTTCTACTATAATTAAAATACTTTTGAAAAAGTAATTCCAACAGAGATTTTTATGCATATATCTTACAGGTCAAATTAAAAAATCCAGAGTATCTTATTCTTCGCGTTATCGCGTAATTATGATTGGTAATTACATTACGGTCGTGATGTTCACTAAAAAATACAATACCTTTGTAAAAGTATTCTCAACTAAGTATTTTACGCATATATCTGACATGTCGATTCAAGCTATCTTAAAAATTGTTTAAAAATTTTATTTTTCTGGTGTTCGCGGTATCAGGATCAGTAATTGCATTATGGAATTGCTCTACTATAAATACAATACTTTTGAAAAAGTATTTCTAAAAGAGATTTTTACGCATATATCTTATAGGTCAAATTAAAATTTCCAGAGAATCTTATTCTTCGCGTTATCGCGAAATTATGATGGGTAATTACATTACGGTCGTGATGTTCACTAAAAATACAATACCTTTGTAAAAGTATTCTCAACTAAGTTTGTTACGCATATATCTGACATGTCGATTCAAGATATCTTAAAAATTGTTTAAAATTTTTATTTTCCGGGTTTTCGCGGTTTCAGTATCAGTAATTGCATTATGGAATTGCTCTACTATAAATACAATACATTTGAAAAAGTATTTCTAACCAAGATTTATACGCATATATCTTATAGGTCAAATTAAAATATCCAGAATATCTTGTTCTTCGCTTTATCCCGTAATTATGATTGGTAATTACATTACGGGAGTGATGTTCACTATAAATACAATATATTTGAAAAAGTATTTCTAACCAAGATTTATACGCATATATCTTATAGGTCAAATTAAAATTTCCAGAGAATCTTATTCTTCGCGTTATCGCGAAATTATGATGGGTAATTACATTACGGTCGTGATGTTCACTAAAAATACAATACCTTTGTAAAAGTATTCTCAACTAAGTTTTTTACGCATATATCTTACATGTCGATTCAAGATATCTTAGAAATTGTTTACAAATTTTATTTTTCGGGTTTTCGCGGTTTCAGGATCAGTATTTGCATTATGGAATTGCTCTACTATAAATAAAACACTTTTGAAAAAGTAATTCCAACAGATATTTTTATGCATATATATTACAGGTCAAATTAAAAAATCCAGAGTATCTTATTCTTCGCGTTATCCCGTAATTATGATTGGTAATTACATTACGGGCTTGATCTTCACTAAAAAATACAATACCTTTGTAAAAGTATTCTCAACTAAGTATTTTACGCATATATCTTACATGTCGATTCAAGATATCTTAAAAATTGTTTAAAAATTTTATTTTTCTGGTGTTCGCGGTATCAGGATCTGTAATTGCATTATGGAATTGCTCTACTATAAATACAATACCTTTGCAAAAGTATATCTAACAAAGATTTTTACGCATATATCTTATAGGTCAAATTAAAATTTCCAGAGAATCTTATTCTTCGCGTTATCGCGAAATTATGATGGGTAATTACATTACGGTCGTGATGTTCACTAAAAATACAATACCTTTGTAAAAGTATTCTCAACTAAGTTTGTTACGCATATATCTGACATGTCGATTCAAGATATCTTAAAAATTGTTTAAAATTTTTATTTTCCGGGTTTTCGCGGTTTCAGTATCAGTAATTGCATTATGGAATTGCTCTACTATAAATACAATACATTTGAAAAAGTATTTCTAACCAAGATTTATACGCATATATCTTATAGGTCAAATTAAAATATCCAGAATATCTTGTTCTTCGCTTTATCCCGTAATTATGATTGGTAATTACATTACGGGAGTGATGTTCACTATAAATACAATATATTTGAAAAAGTATTTCTAACCAAGATTTATACGCATATATCTTATAGGTCAAATTAAAATTTCCAGAGAATCTTATTCTTCGCGTTATCGCGAAATTATGATGGGTAATTACATTACGGTCGTGATGTTCACTAAAAATACAATACCTTTGAAAAAGTATTTTCATCTAAGTTTTTTACGCATATATCTTACATGTCGATTCAAGATATCTTAGAAATTGTTTACAAATTTTATTTTTCGGGTTTTCGCGGTTTCAGGATCAGTATTTGCATTATGGAATTGTTCTACTATAAATAAAAAACCTTTGAAAAAGTATTTCAAACAGAGATTTTTAAGCATATATATTACAGGTCAAATTAAAAAATCCAGAGTATCTTATTTTTCGCGTTATCGCGTAATTATGATTGGTAATTACATTACGGGAGTGATGTTCACTATAAATACAATACTTGTGAAAAATATTCTCAACTAAGTTTTTTACGCATATATCTTACATGTCAAATCAAAATATCTTAAAAATTGTTTAAAAATTTTATTTTTCAGGTTTTCGCGGTTTCAGGACCAGTATTTGCATTATGGAATTGCAAAACTATAAATAAAACACTTTTTAAAAAGTATTTCAAACAAAGATTTTTACTCATATATCTTATAGTTCAAATTAAAATATCCAGAGAATCTTATTCTTCGCGTTATCGCGTAATTGTGATTGGTAATTACATTACGGGCGTGATGTTCACTAAAAATACAATACCTTTGTAAAAGTATTGTCAAATAAATTTATTACGCATATATCTCACATGTCTATTTAAAATATCTTAAAAATTCTGAAAAATTTTTATTTTTCGGGCTTTCGCGGTTTCAGGATCAGTAATTGCATTATGGAATTGCTCTACTATAAATACAATACTTTTGAAAAAGTATTTCTAACAAAGATTTTTACGCATATATCTTATAGGTCAAATTATAAAATCCAGAGTATCTTATTCTTCGCGTTATCGCGTAATTATGATTGGTAATTACATTACGGCAGTGATGTTCACTATAAATACAATACTTTTGGAAAAGTATTCTCAAGTAAGTTTTTACGCATATATCTCACATGTCAATTTAAAATATCTTAAAAATTTTTAAAAAAATTTTATTTTTCGGGTTTTCGCGGTTTCAGGATCAGTGATTGCATTATGAAATTGCTCTACTATAATTAAAATACTTTTGAAAAAGTATTTCTATCAAAGATTATTACGCATATATCTTGCAGGTCTATTTAAAATATCCAGAGAATTTTATTCTTCGCATTATCGCGTAATTATGATTAGTAATTACATTACGGGCGTGATGTTCACTATAAATACAATACTTTTGAAAAAGTATTCTCAACTAAGTTTTTTGCGCATATATCTTACATGTGAAATCAAAATATCTTAAAAATTGTTTAAAAATTTTATTTTTCAGGTTTTCGCGGTTTCAGGACCAGTATTTGCATTATGGAATTGCACTACTATAAATAAAACACTTTTGAAAAAGTATTTCTAACAATGATTTTTACGCATATATCTTATAGGTCAAATTAAAATATCCAGAGTATCTTATTCTACGCGTTATCCCGTAATTATGATTGGTAATTACATTACGGGAGTGATGTTCACTATAAATACAATACTTTTGAAAAAGTATTCTCAACTAAGTTTTTTACGCATATATCTTACATGTCCATTCAAGATATCTTAAAAATTGTTTAAAAATTTTATTTTTCTGGTGTTCGCGGTATCAGGATCAGTAATTGCATTATGGAATTTCTCTACTATAAATACAATACTTTTGAAAAAGTATTTCTAAAAAAGTTTTTTACGCATATATCTTATAGGTCAAATTAAAATATCCAGAGAATCTTATGCTTCGCGTTATCGCGAAATTATGATTGGTAATTACATTACGGTCGTGATGTTCACTAAAAATACAATACCTTTGTAAAAGTATTGTCAAATAAGCTTTTTACGCATATATCTCACATGTCTATTTAAAATATCTTAAAAATTCTGAAAAATTTTTATTTTTCGGGCTTTCGCGGTTTCTGGATCAGTAATTGCATTATGAAATTTCTCTACTATAAATACAATACTTTTGAAAAAGTATTTCTAACAAAGATTTTTACGCATATATCTTATAGGTCAAATTAAAATATCCAGAGAATCTTATGCTTCGCGTTATCGCGTAATTATGATTGCTAATTACATTACGGTCGTGATGTTCACTATAAATACAATACTTTTGAAAAAGTATTCTCAACTAAGTTTTTTGCGCATATATCTTACATGTCAAATCAAAATATCTTAAAAAATGTTTAAAAATTTTATTTTTCTGGTTTTCGCGGTTTCAGGATCAAATATTCCATTATGGAATTGTTCTACTATAATTAAAACACTTTTGAAGAAGTATTTCTAACAAAGATTTTTACGCATATATCTTATAGGTCAAATGAAAAAATCCAGAGTATCTTATTTTTCGCGTTATCGCGTAATTGTGATTGGTAATTACATTACGGGAGTGATGTTCACTATAAATACAGTACTTTTGAAAAAGTATTCTCAACTAAGTTTTTTACGCATATATCTTACATGTCAAATCAAAATATCTTAAAACTTGTTTAAAAATTTTATTTTTCTGGTTTTCGCGGTTTCAGGGCCAGTATTTGCATTATGGTATTGCTCTTCTATAAATACAATACTTTTGAAAAAGTATTTCTAACAGGGATTTTTACGCATATATCTTAGAGGTCAAATTAAAATATCCAGAGTATCTTATTCTTCGCGTTATCCCGTAATTATGATTGGTAATTACATTACGGGCTTGATCTTCACTAAAAAATACAATACCTTTGTAAAAGTGTTGTCAATTAAGCTTGTTACGCATATATATTACATGTCGATTCAAGATATCTTAAAAAATTTTTAAAAATTTTATTTTTCGGGTTTTCGCGGCTTCAGGATCAGTATTTGCATTATGGAATTGCACTACTATAAATAAAACACTTATGAAAAAGTATTTCTAACGAAGATTTTTACGCATTTATCTTATAGGTCAAATTAAAAAATCCAGAGTATCTTATTCTTCGCGTTATCGCGAAATTATGATTGGTAATTACATTACGGGAGTGATGTTCACTATAAATACAATACTTTTGAGAAAGTATTCTCAACTAAGTTTTTTACGCATATATCTTACATGTCAAATCAAAATATCTTAAAAAATGTTTAAAAATTTTATTTTTCGGGTTTTCGCGGTTTCAGGATCAAATATTCCATTATGGAATTGTTCTACTATAAATACAACACTTTTTAAAAAGTATTTCCAACAGAGATTTTTACGCATATATCTTACAGGTCAAATTAAAAAATCCAGAATATCTTATTCTTCGCGTTATCGCGTAATTATGATTGGTAATTACATTACGGGCGTGATGTTCACTATAAATACAATACTTTTGGAAAAGTATTCTCAAGTAAGTTTTTAACGCATATATCTTACATGTCAAATCAAAATATATTAAAAATTGTTTAAAAATTTTATTTTTCTGGTTTCCGCGGTTTCAGGATCAGTATTTGCATTATGGTATTGCTCTTCTATAAATAAAACGCTTTTGAAAAAGTATTTCTAACAATGATTTTTACTCATATATCTTATAGGTCAAATTAACATATCCAGAGTATCTTATTCTTCGCGTTATCCCGTAATTATGATTGGTAATTACATTACGGGATTGATGTTCACTATAAATACAATACTTTTGAAAAAGTATTTCTAACAAAGATTTTTATGCATATATCTTATAGATCAAATTAAAAAATCCAGAGTATTTTATTCTTCGCGTTATCGCGTAATTATGATTGGTAATTACCTTTATGGAATTGCTCTACTATAAATACAGTACTTTGGAAAAAGTATTCTCAACTAAGTTTTTTACGCATATATATTACATGTCGAATCAAGATATCTTAAAAATTGTTTAAAAATTTTATTTTTCTGGTTTTCGCGGTTTCAGGATCAGTAATTGCATTATGGAATTGCTCTACTATAAATACAATACTTTTCAAAAAGTATTTCTAACAAAGATTTTTACGCATATATCTTATAGGTCAAATTAAAAAATCCAGAGTATCTTATTCTTCGCGTTATCGCGTAATTATGATTGGTAATTACATTACGGCAGTGATGTTCACTATAAATACAATACTTTTGGAAAAGTATTCTCAAGTAAGTTTTTACGCATATATCTCACATGTCAATTTAAAATATCTTAAAAATTTTTAAAAAAATTTTATTTTTCGGGTTTTCGCGGTTTCAGGACCAGTATTTGCATTATGGAATTGCACTACTATAAATAAAACACTTTTGAAAAAGTATTTCTAACAAAGATTTTTACGCATATATCTTATAGGTCAAATTAAAATATCCAGAGTATCTTATTCTTCGCGTTATCCCGTAATTATGATTGGTAATTACATTACGGGAGTGATGTTCACTATAAATACAATACTTGTGAAAAATATTCTCAACTAAGTTTTTTACGCATATATCTTACATGTCGATTCAAGATATCTGAAAAATTGTTTAAAAATTTTATTTTTCGGGTTTTCGCGGTTTCAGGATCAGTATTTGCATTATGGAATTGCTCTACTATAAATAAAACACTTTTGAAAAAGTATTTCTAACAAAGATTTTTACGCATATATCTTATAGGTCAAATTAAAAAATCCAGAGTATCTTATTCTTCGCGTTATCGCGTAATTATGATTGGTAATTACATTACGGGCGTGATGTTCACTATAAATACAATACTTTTGGAAAAGTATTCTCAACTAAGTTTTTTACGCATATATCTTACATGTCAAATCAAAATATCTTAAAAATTGTTTAAAAATTTTATTTTTCTGGTTTTCGCGGTTTCAGGACCAGTATTTGCATTATGGAATTGCTCTTGTATAAATAAAACACTTTTGAAAAAGTATTTCTAACAATGATTTTTACGCATATATCTTATAGGTCAAATTAAAATATCCAGAGTATCTTATTCTACGCGTTATCCCGTAATTATGATTGGTAATTACATTATGGGATTGATGTTCACTATAAATACAATACTTTTGAAAAAGTATTCTCAACTAAGTTTTTTACGCATATATCTTACATGTGAAATCAAAATATCTTAAAAATTATTTAAAAATTTTATTTTTCTGGTTTTCGCGGTTTCAGGACCAGTATTTGCATTATGGAATTGCTCTTCTATAAATAAAACACTTTTGAAAAAGTATTTCTAACAAAGATTTTTACGCATATATCTTATAGGTCAAATTAAAATATCCAGAGAATCATATTCTTCGCGTTATCGCTTAATTATGATTGGTAATTACATTACTCACTAAAGATACAATACCTTTGTAAAAGTTTTGTAAAATAAGCTTTTTACGCATATATCTCACATGTCAATTTAAAATATCTTAAAAATTCTTAAAAATTTTTATTTTTCGGGTTTTCGCGGTTTCAGGATCAGTAATTGCATTATGGAATTGCTCTACTATAAATACAATACTTTTGAAAAAGTATTTCTAACAAAGATTTTTATGCATATATCTTATAGGTCAAATTAAAAAATCCAGAGTATTTTATTCTTCGCGTTGTCGCGTAATTATGACTGGTAATTACATTACGGGAGTGATGTTCACTATAAATACAATACTTTTGAAAAAGTATTCTCAACTAAGTTTTTTACGCATATATCTTACATGTCAAATCAAAATATCTTAAAAATTGTTTAAAAATTTTAGTTTTCGGGTTTCGCGGTTTCAGGATCAGTATTTGCGTTATGGAATGGCTCTACTATAAATAAAACACTTTTGAAAAAGTATTTCTAACAAAGATTTTTACGCATATATCTTATAGGTCAAATTAAAAAATCCAGAGTATCTTATTCTTCGCGTTATCGCGTAATTATGATTGGTAATTACATTACGAGCGTGATGTTCTAAAAAATACAATACCTTTGTAAAAGTATTGTCAATTAAGCTTGTTACGCATATATCTCACATGTCAATTTAAAATATCTTAAAAACTCTTAAAAATTGTTCTTTTCCGGGTTTTCGCTGTTTCAGAATCAGTAATTGCATTATGGAATTGCTCTACTATAAATAAAACACTTTTGAAAAAGTATTTCTAACAAAGATTTTTACGCATATATCTTATAGGTCAAATTAAAAAATCCAGAGTATCTTATTCTTCGCGTTATCGCGTAATTATGATTGGTAATTACATTACGGGCGTGATGTTCACTAAAGATACAATACTTTTGAAAAAGTATTCTCAACTAAGTTTTTTACGCATATATCTTACATGTCAATTCAAAATATCTTAAAAATTGTTTAAAAATTTTATTTTTCGGGTTTTCGCGGTTTCAGGATCAGTATTTGCATTATGGAATTGCTCTACTGTAAATAAAACACTTTTGAAAAATTATTTCTAACAAAGATTTTTACGCATATATATTATAGGTCAAATTAAAATATCCAGAGAATCATATTCTTCGCGTTATCGCTTAATTATGATTGGTAATTACATTACTCACTAAAGATACAATACCTTTGTAAAAGTTTTGTCAAATAAGCTTTTTACGCATATATCTCACATGTCAATTTAAAATATCTTAAAATTCTTAAAAATTTTTATTTTTCTGGTTTTCGCGGTTTCAGGATCAGTATTTGCATTAGGGAATTGCTCTACTGTAAATAAAACACTTTTGAAAAAGTATTTCTAACAAAGATTTTTACGCATATATCTTATAGGTCAAATTAAAATATCCAGAATATCTTATTCTTCGCGTTATCCCGTAATTATGATTGGTAATTACATTCCGGGAGTGCTGTTCACTAAAAATACAATACTTTTGAAAAAGTATTCTCAACTAAGTTTTTTACGCATTTATCTTACATGTGAAATCAAAATATCTTAAAAATTGGTTAAAAATTTTATTTTTGGGTTTTCGCGGTTTCAGGACCAGTATTTGCATTACGGAATTGCTCTTGTATAAATAAAACACTTTTGAAAAAGTATTTTTAACAATGATTTTTACGCATATATCTTATAGGTCAAATTAAAAAATCCAGAGTATCTTATTCTTCGCGTTATCGCGTAATTATGATTGGTAATTACATTACGGGAGTGACGTTCACTATAAATACAATACTTTTGAAAAAGTATTCTCAACTAAGTTTTTTACGCATATATCTTACATGTCAATTCAAAATATCTTAAAAATTGTTTAAAAATTTTATTTGTCGAGTTTTCGCCATTTCAGGATCAGTATTTGCATTATGGAATTGCTCTACTGTAAATAAAACACTTTTGAAAAAGTAATTCTAAAAATGATTTTTACTCATATATATTATAGGTTAAATTAAAATATCCAGAGAATCATATTCTTCGCGTTATCGCTTAATTATGATTGGTAATTACATTACTCACTAAAGATACAATACCTTTGTAAAAGTTTTGTCAAATAAGCTTTTTACGCATATATCTCACATGTCAATTTAAAATATCTTAAAAATTCTTAAAAATTTTTATTTTTCGGGTTTTCGCGGTTTCAGGATCAGTAATTGCATTATGGAATTGCTCTACTATAAATACAATACTTTTGAAAAAGTATTTCTAAGAAAGACTTTTACGCAATAATCTGATAGATCAAAATAAAAAATCCCGAGTAACTTATTCTTCGCGATATCTCGTAATTCAGATTGGTAATTACATTACGGGAGTGATGTTCACTATAAATACAATACTTTTGAAAAAAAATTCTCAACTAAGTTTTTTACGCATATATCTTACATGTCAAATCAAAATATCTTAAAAATTGTTTAAAAATTTTAGTTTTCGGGTTTCGCGGTTTCAGGATAAGTAATTGCATTATGGAATTTCTCTAATATAAATACAATACTTTTGAAAAAGTATTTCTAACAAAGATTTTTATGCATATATCTTATAGGTCAAATTAAAAAATCCAGAGTATCTTATTCTTCGCGTTATCGCGTAATTATGATTGGTAATTACATTACGGGAGTGATGTTCACTATAAATACAATACTTTTGAAAAAGTATTCTCAACTAAGTTTTTTACGCATATATCTTACATGTCAATTCAAAATAACTCAAAAAGTGTTTAAAAATTTTATTTTTCGGGTTTCGCGGTTTCAGGA
This sequence comes from Diplolepis rosae, assembly GCA_030998225.1. Classification (NCBI taxonomy): domain Eukaryota; kingdom Metazoa; phylum Arthropoda; class Insecta; order Hymenoptera; family Diplolepididae; genus Diplolepis; species Diplolepis rosae. The sequence goes on along the minus strand of JAPYXD010000671.1, from coordinate 55,795 downwards.
TCAGTATTTGCATTATGGAATTGCTCTACTATAAATACAATACTTTTGAAAAAGTATTTCTAACAGAGATTTTTACGCATATATCTTACAGGTCAAATTAAAAAATAAAGAGTATCTTATTATTAGCTTTATCTCTTAATAATGATTGGTAATTACATTACGGGCGTGACGTTCAATAAAAATACAATAACTTTGTAAAAGTATTGTCCATTAAGCTTGTTACGCATATATCTCACATGTCAATTTAAAATATCTTAAAAATTGTTTAAAAATTTTATTTTTCGGGTTTTCGCGGTTTCAGGATCAGTAATTGCATGATGGAATTGCTCTACTATAAATACAATACTTTTGAAAAAGTATTTCTAGCAAAGATTTTTACGCATATACCTTATAGGTCAAATTTAAATATCCAGAGTAACTTATTCTTCGCGTTATCCCGTAATTATGATTGGTAATTACATTACGGGAGTGATGTTCACTATAAATACAATACTTTTGAAAAAGTATTCTCAACTAAGTTTTTTACGCATATATCTTACATGTGAAATCAAAATATCTTAAAAATTATTTGAAAATTTTATTTTTCTGGTTTTCGCGGTTTCAGGACCAGTATTTGCATTATGGAATTGCTCTTCTATAAATAAAACACTTTTGAAAAAGTATTTCTAACAAAGATTTTTACGCATATATCTTATATGTCAATTTAAAATATCCAGACCATCTTATTCTTCGCGTTATCGCGTAATTATGATTGGTAATTACATTACGGGCGTGATGTTCACTAAAATTACAATACTTTTGAAAAAGTATTCTCAACTAAGTTTTTTACGCATATATCATACATGTGAAATCAAAATATCTTAAAAATTGTTTAAAAATTTTATTTTTCTGGTTTTCGCGGTTTCAGGACCAGTATTTGCATTATGGAATTGCTCTTGTATAAATAAAACACTTTTGAAAAAGTATTTCTAACAATGATTTTTACGCATATATCTTATAGGTCAAATTAAAATATCCAGAGTATCTTATTCTACGCGTTATCCCGTAATTATGATTGGTAATTACATTATGGGATTGATGTTCACTATAAATACAATACTTTTGAAAAAGTATTCTCAACTAAGTTTTTTACGCATATATCTTACATGTGAAATCAAAATATCTTAAAAATTATTTAAAAATTTTATTTTTCTGGTTTTCGCGGTTTCAGGACCAGTATTTGCATTATGGAATTGCTCTTCTATAAATAAAACACTTTTGAAAAAGTATTTCTAACAAAGATTTTTACGCATATATCTTATAGGACAAATTGAAATATCCAGAGAATCATATTCAACGCTTTATCGTGAAAATCAGAATGTAAATTACATTAAGCGAGTGAAGTTCACTATAAATACAATACTTTTGAAAAATTATTCTCAACTAACTTTTTTACGCATATATCTTACATGTCAATTCAAAATAACTCAAAAATTGTTTAAAAATTTTAGTTTTCGAGTTTTCGCGGTTTCAGGATCAGTATTTGCATTATGGAATTGCTCTACTGTAAATAAAACACTTTTGAAAAAGTATTTCTAACAAAGATTTTTACGAATATATATTATAGGTCAAATTAAAAAATACAGAGAATATTATTCTTCGCTTTATCGATTAATTATGGTTGGTAATTACATTACTGGAGTGATGTTCAATATAAATAAAATACTTTTGAAAAAGTATTCTCAACTAAGTTATTTACGCATATATCTTACATGTCAAATCAAAATATCTAAAAATTCTTAAAAATTTTTATTTTCCGGGTTTTCGCGGTTTCAGTATCAGTAATTGCATTATGGAATTGCTCTACTATAAATACAATACTTTTGAAAAAGTATTTCTAAAAAAGATTTTTACGCATATATCTTATAGGTAAAATTAAAATATCCAGAATATCTTGTTCTTCGCTTTATCCCGTAATTATGAATGGTAATTACATTACGGTAGTGATGTTCACTATAATTAAAATACTTTTGAAAAAGTAATTCCAACAGAGATTTTTATGCATATATCTTACAGGTCAAATGAAAAAATCCAGAGTATGTTATTTTTCGCGTTATCGCGTAATTATGATTGGTAATTACATTACGGGATTGATGTTCACTATAAATACAATACTTTTGAAAAAGTATAGTCAACTAAGTTTTTTACGCATATATCTTACATGTGAAATCAAAATATCTTAAAAATTGTTTAAAAATTTGATTTTTCTGGTTTCCGCGGTTTCAGTACCAGTATTTGCATTATGGTATTGCTCTTCTATAAATAAAACACTTTTGAAAAAGTAATTCTAACAAAGATTTTTACGCATATATCTTATAGGTCAAATTGAAATATCCAGAGAATCTTATTCTTCGCGTTATGCCGTAATTATGATTGGTAATTACATTACGGGAGTGATGTTTACTATAAATACAATACTTTTGAAAAAGTATTGTCAATTAAACTTTTTACGCATATATCTCACATGTCAATTTAAAATATCTTAAAAATTCTGAAAAATTTTTATTTTTCGGGTTTTCGCGGTTTCAGGATCAGTAATTGCATTATGGAATTGCTCTACTATAAATACAATACTTTTGAAAAAGTATTTCTAACAAAGATTTTTACGCATATATCTTACATGTCAAATCAAAATATCTTAAAAATTGTTTAAAAATTTTATTTTTCTGGTTTTGGCGGTTTCAGGATCAGCAATTGCATTATGGAATTACTCTACTATGAATACAATACTTTTGAAAAAGTATTTCTAACAAAGATTTTTACGCATATATCTTATAGGTAAAATTAAAATATCCAGAGAATCTTATTCTTCGCGTTATCGCGTAATTATGATTGGTAATTACATTACGGGAGTGATGTTCACTATAAATACAATACTTTTGAAAAAGTATTCTCAACTAAGTTTTTTACGCATATATCTTACATGTCAAATCAAAATATCTTAAAAATTGTTTAAAAATTTTAGTTTTCGGGTTTCGCGGTTTCAGGATCAGTATTTGCATTATGGAATTGCTCTACTATAAATAAAACACTTTTGAAAAAGTATTTCTAACAAAGATTTTTACGCATATATCTTATAGGTCAAATTAAAATATCCAGAGAATCTTATTCTTCGCGTTATCGCGTAATTATGATTGGTAATTACATTACGGGAGTGATTTTCACTATAAATACAATACTTTTGAAAAAGTATTCTCAACTAAGTTTTTTACGCATATATCTTACATGTCTAATCAAAATATCTTAAAAATTGTTTAAAAATTTTATTTTTCTGGTATTCGCGGTTTCAGGATCAAATATTCCATTATGGAATTGCTCTACTATAAATAAAATACCTTTGAAAAAGTATTTCCAACAGAGATTTTTACGCATATATCTTACAGGTCAAATTAAAAAATCCAGAATATCTTATTCTTCGCGTTATCGCGTAATTATGATTGGTAATTACATTACGGGAGTGATGTTCACTATAAATACAATACTTTCGAAAAAGTATTCTCAACTAAGTTTTTTCGCATATATCTTACATGTCAATTCAAGATATCTTAAAAATTTTTTAAAAATTTTATTTTTCGGGTTTTCGCGGCTTCAGGATCAGTATTTGCATTATGGAATTGCTCTACTATAAATACAATACTTTTGAAAAAGTATTTCTAACAGGGATTTTTACGCATATATCTTAGAGGTCAAATTAAAATATCCAGAGTATCTTATTCTTCGCGTTATCCCGTAATTATGATTGGTAATTACATTACGGGAGTGATGTTCACTATAAATACAATACTTTTGTAAAAGTGTTCTCAACTAAGTTTTTTACGCATATATCTCACATGTCAATTTAAAATATCTTAAAAATTGTTTAAAATTTTTATTTTCCGGGTTTTGGCGGTTTCAGTATCAGTAATTGCATTATGGAATTGCTCTACTATAAATACAATACATTTGAAAAAGTATTTCTAACCAAGATTTTTACGCATATATTTTATAGGTCAAATTAAAATATCCAGAATATCTTGTTCTTCGCTTTATCCCGTAATTATGATTGGTAATTACATTACGGGAGTGATGTTCACTATAAATACAATACTTTTGAAAAAGTATTCTCAACTAAGTTTTTTACGCATATATCTTACATGTCGATTCAAGATATCTTAAAAATTGTTTAAAAATTTTATTTTTCGGGTTTTCGCGGTTTCAGGATCAGTATTTGCATTATGGAATTGCTCTACCATAAATAAAACACTTTTGAAAAAGTATTTCTAACAAAGATTTTTACGCATATATCTTATATGTCAATTTAAAATATCCAGACCATCTTATTCTTCGCGTTATCGCGTAATTATGATTGGTAATTACATTACGGGCTTGATGTTCACTAAAAATACAATACTTTTGAAAAAGTATTTCTAACAAAGATTCTTACGCATATATATTATAGGTCAAATTAAAAAATCCAGAGAATCTTATTCTTCGCGTTATCCCGTAATTATGAATGGTAATTACATTACGGGAGTGATGTTCACTACAAATACAATACATTTGAAAAACTATTCTCAAATATATATTAAACGCATATATCTTACATGTCAAATCAAAATATCTTAAAAATTGTTTAAAAATTTTATTTTTCGGGTTTTCGCGTTTTCAGGATCAAATATTCCATTATGGAATTGTTCTACTATAATTAAAATACTTTTGAAAAAGTAATTCCAACAGAGATTTTTATGCATATATCTTACAGGTCAAATGAAAAAATCCAGAGTATCTTATTTTTCGCGTTATGCCGTAATTATGATTGGTAATTACATTACGGGAGTGATGTTCACTACAAATACAATACCTTGGTAAAAGTATTGTCAATTAAATTTATTACGCATATATCTCACATGTCTATTTAAAATATCTTAAAAATGCTGAAAATTTTTTATTTTTCGGGCTTTCGCGGTTTCAGGATCAGTAATTGCATTATGAAATTTCTCTTCTATAAATACAATACTTTTTAAAAAGTATTTCTAACAAAGATTTTTACGCATATATCTTATAGGTCAAATTAAAAAATCCAGTGTATTTTATTCTTCGCGTTATCGCGTAATTATGATTGGTAATTACATTACGGGAGTGATGTTCACTATAACTACAATACTTTTGAAAAAGTATTCTGAACTAAGTTTTTTACGCATATATCTTACATGTCCATTCAAGATATCTTAAAAATTGTTTAAAAATTTTATTTGTCTGGTGTTCGCGGTATCAGGATCAGTAATTGCATTATGGAATTTCTCTACTATAAATACAATACTTTTGAAAAAGTATTTCTAAAAAAGATTTTTTCGCATATATCTTATAGGTCAAATTAAAATATCCAGAGAATCTTATGCTTCGCGTTATCGCGAAATTATGATTGGTAATTACATTACGGTCGTGATGTTCACTAAAAATACAATACCTTTGTAAAAGTATTGTCAAATAATCTTTTTACGCATATATCTCACATGTCAATTTAAAATATCTTAAAAATTCTTAAAAATTTTTATTTCTCGAGTTTCGCGGTTTCAGGATCAGTAATTGCATTATGGAATTGCTCTACTATAAATACAATACTTTTGAAAAAGTATTTCTAACAAAGATTTTTACGCATATATCTTATAGGTCAAATTAAAATATCCAGAGAATCTTATTCTTCGCGTTATCGCGTAATTATGATTGGTAATTACATTACGGTCTTGATGTTCACTATAAATACAATACTTTTGAAAAAGTATTCTCAACTAAGTTTTTTACGCATATATCTTACATGTCTAATCAAAATATCTTAAAAATTGTTTAAAAATTTTATTTTTCGGGTTTCGCGGTTTCAGGATCAGTATTTGCAATATGGAATTGCTCTACTATAAATACAGTACTTTTGAAAAAGTATTTCTAACAAAGATTTTTACGCATATATCTTATAGTTCAAATTAAAATATCCAGAGAATCTTATTCTTCGCGTTATCCCGTAATTATGATTGGTAATTACATTACGGGAGTGATGTTCACTATAAATACAATACTTGTGAAAAATATTCTCAACTAAGTTTTTTACGCATATATCTTACATGTCGATTCAAGATATCTGCAAAATTGTTTAAAAATTTTATTTTTCTGGTTTTCGCGGTTTCAGGATCAAATATTCCATTATGGAATTGTTCTACTATAATTAAAATACCTTTGAAAAAGTATTTCCAACAGAGATTTTTACGCATATATCTTACAGGTCAAATTAAAAAATCCAGAGTATGTTATTTTTCGCGTTATCGCGTAATTATGATTGGTAATTACATTACGGGAGTGATGTTCACTATAAATACAATACTTTTGAAAAAGTATACTCAACTAAGTTTTTTACGCATATATCTTACATGTCGATTCAAGATATCTGCAAAATTGTTTAAAAATTTTATTTTTCGGGTTTTCGCGGTTTCAGGATCAGTATTTGCATTATGGAATTGCTCTACTATAAATACAATACTTTTGAAAAAGTATTTGTAACGAAGATTTTTACGCATATATCTTAGAGGTCAAATTAAAATATCCAGAGTATCTTATTCTTCGCGTTATCCCGTAATTATGATTGGTAATTACATTACGGGAGTGATGTTCACTATAAATACAATACTTGTGAAAAAGTATTCTCAACTAAGTTTTTTACGCATATATCTTACATGTCTAATCAAAATATCTTAAAAATTGTTTAAAATTTTTATTTTCCGGGTTTTCGCGGTTTCAGTATCAGTAATTGCATTATGGAATTGCTCTACTATAAATACAATACATTTGAAAAAGTATTTCTAACCAAGATTTTTACGCATATATTTTATAGGTCAAATTAAAATATCCAGAATATCTTGTTCTTCGCTTTATCCCGTAATTATGATTGGTAATTACATTACGGGAGTGATGTTCACTATAAATACAATACTTTTGAAAAAGTATTCTCAACTAAGTTTTTTACGCATATATATTACATGTCGATTCAAGATATCTGAAAAATTGTTTAAAAATTTTATTTTTCGGGTTTTCGCGGTTTCAGGACCAGTATTTGCATTATGGAATTGCTCTTCTATAAATAAAACACTTTTGAAAAAGTATTTCTAACAAAGATTTTTACGCATATATCTTATAGGTCAATTTAAAATATCCAGAGTATCTTATTCTTCGCGTTATCGCGTAATGATGATTGGTAATTACATTTCGGGCGTGATGTTCACTATAAATACAATACTCCTGAAAAAGTATTCTCAACTAAGTTTTTTGAGCATATATCTTACATGTGAAATCAAATTATCTTAAAAATTGTTGAAAAATTTTATTTTTCTGGTTTTCGCGGTTTCAGGACCAGTATTTGCATTATGGAATTGCTCTTGTATAAATAAAACACTTTTGAAAAAGTATTTCTAACAATGATTTTTACGCATATATCTTATAGGTCAAATTAAAATATCCAGAGTATCTTATTCTACGCGTTATCCCGTAATTATGATTGGTAATTACATTATGGGATTGATGTTCACTATAAATACAATACTTTTGAAAAAGTATTCTCAACTAACTTTTTTACGCATATATCTTACATGTCAATTCAAAATAACTCAAAAATTGTTTAAAAATTTTATTTTTCGAGTTTTCGCGGTTTCAGGATCAGTATTTGCATTATGGAATTGCTCTACTGTAAATAAAACACTTTTGAAAAAGTATTTCTAACAAAGATTTTTACGCATATATCTTATAGGTCAAATTAAAATATCCAGAGAATCTTATTCTTCGCGTTATATCTTAATTATGATTGGTAATTACATTACGTGCTAGATGTTCACTATAAATACAATACTTTTGAAAAAGTATTCTCAACTAAGTTTTTTTAGGCATATATCTTACATGTGAAATCAATATATCTTAAAAATTGATTAAATTTTTATTTTCCGGGTTTTCGCGGTTTCAGTATCAGTAATTGCATTATGGAATTCCTCTACTATAAATACAATACTTTTGAAAAAGTATTTCTAACCAAGATTTTTACGCATATATCTTATAGATAAAATTAAAATATCCAGAATATCTTGTTCTTCGCTTTATCCCGTAATTATGAATGGTAATTACATTACGGGAGTGATGTTCACTATAAATACAATACTCGTGAAAAAGTATTCTCAACTAAGTTTTTTGCGCATATATCTTACATGTGAAATCAAAATATCTTAAAAATTGTTTAAAATTTTTTTTTTTCGGGTTTGCGCGGTTTCAGGATCAGTAATTGCATTATGGAATTCCTCTACTATAAATACAATACTTTTGAAAAAGTATTTCTAACCAAGATTTTTACGCATATATCTTATAGATCAAATTAAAATATCCAGAATATCTTGTTCTTCGCTTTATCCCGTAATTATGAATGGTAATTACATTACGGGAGTGATGTTCACTATAAATACAATACTTTTGAAAAAGTATTCTCAACTAAGTTATTTACGCATATATCTTACATGTCAAATCAAAATATCTTAAAAAATGTTTAAAAATTTTATTTTTCGGGTTTTCGCGTTTTCAGGATCAAATATTCCATTATGGAATTGTTCTACTATAATTAAAATACTTTTGAAAAAGTAATTCCAACAGAGATTTTTACACATATATCTTATAGGTCAAATTAAAAAATCCAGTGTATCTTATTTTTCGCGTTATCCCGTAATTGTGAATGGTAATTACATTACGGGAGTGATGTTCACTATAAATACAATACTTTTGAAAAAGAATTCTCAACTAAGTTTTTTATGCATATATCTTACATGTCAAATCAACATATCTTAAAAATTGTTTAAAATTTTTATTTTCCGGGTTTTCGCGGTTTAAGAATCAGTAATTGCATTATGGAATTCCTCTACTATAAATACAATACTTTTGAAAAAGTATTTCTAACCAAGATTTTTACGCATATATCTTATAGATCAAATTAAAATATCCAGAATATCTTGTTCTTCGCTTTATCCCGTAATTATGATTGGAAATTACATTACGTGATTTAGGTTCACTAAAAATACAATACCTTTTTAAAAGTATTTTCATAAAAGTTTTTTAAGAATATATCTTTAATGTCAAATCAAAATATCTTAAAAAATGTTTAAAAATTGTATTATTCGGGTTTTCGCGTTTTCAGGATCAAATATTCCATTATGAAATTGTTCTACTATAATTAAAATACTTTTTGAAAAAGTAATTCCAACAGAGATTTTTATGCATATATCTTACAGGTCAAATGAAAAAATCCAGAGTATCTTATTTTTCGCGTTATCCCGTAATTTTGATTGGTAATTACATTACGGGAGTTATGTTCACTATAAATACAATACTTTTGAGAAAGTATACTCAACTAAGTTTTTACGCATATATCTTACATGTGAAATCAAAATATCTTAAAAATTGTTTAAAAATTTGATTTTTCTGGTTTCCGCGGTTTCAGTACCAGTATTTGCATTATGGAATTGCTCTACTATAAGTAAAATACCTTTGAAAAAGTATTTCTAACAAAGATTTTTACGCATATATCTTATAGGTCAAATTAAAATATCCAGAGTATCTTATTCTTCGCGTTATCCCGTAATTATGATTGGTAATTACATTACGGGAGTGATGTTCACTATAAATACAATACATTTGAAAAAGTATTCTCAAATAAGATTTTTACGCTTATATCTTACATGTGAAATCAAAATATCTTAAAAATTGTTTAAAATTTTTATTTTCCGGGTTTTCGCGGTTTCAGTATCAGTAATTGCATTATGGAATTCCTCTACTATAAATACAATACTTTTGAAAAAGTATTTCTAACCAAGATTTTTACGCATATATCTTATAGGTCAAATTAAAATATCCAGAATATCTTGTTCTTCGCTTTATCCCGTAATTGTGAATGGTAATTACATTACGGGAGTGATGTTCACTATAAATACAATACTTTTGAAAAAGTATTCTCAACTAAGTTTTTTACGCATATATCTTACATGTCAAATCAAAATATCTTAAAAAATGTTTAAAAATTTTATTTTTCGGGTTTTCGCGTTTTGAGGATCAAATATTCCATTATGGAATTGTTCTACTATAATTAAAATACTTTTGAAAAAGTAATTCCAACAGAGATTTTTATGCATATATCTTACAGGTCAAATGAAAAAATCCAGAGTATCTTATTTTTCGCGTTATCGCGTAATTATGATTGGTAATTACGTTACGGGATTGATGTTCACTATAAATACAATACTTTTGAGAAAGTATACTCAACTAAGTTTTTACGCATATATCTTACATGTGAAATCAAAATATCTTAAAAATTGTTTAAAAATTTGATTTTTCTGGTTTCCGCGGTTTCAGTACCAGTATTTGCATTATGGTATTGCTCTTCTATAAATAAAACACTTTTGAAAATGTAATTCCAACACTGATTTTTACTCATATATCTTACAGGTCAAATTAAAATATCCAGAGTATCTTATTCTTCGCGTTATCGCGTAATTATGATTGGTAATTACATTACGGGAGTGATGTTCACTATAAATACAATACTTTTGAAAAAGTGTTCTCAACTAAGTTTTTTACGCATATATCTTACATGTGAAATCCAAATATCTTAAAAATTGTTTAAAATTTTTATTTTCCGGGTTTTCGCGGTTTCAGTATCAGTAATTGCATTATGGAATTGCTCTACTATAAATACAATACTTTTGAAAACGTATTTCTAACCAAGATTTTTACGCATATATCTTATAGGTCAAATTAAAATATCCAGAATATCTTGTTCTTCGCTTTATCCCGTAATTATGAATGGTAATTACATTACGGGAGTGATGTTCACTATAAATACAATACTTTTGAAAAAGTATACTCAACTAAGTTTTTTACGCATATATCTTGCATGTCGATTCAAGATATCTTAAAAATTGTTAAAAAATTTTCTTTTTCGGGTTTTCGCGGTTTCAGGACCAGTATTTGCATTATGGAATTGCTCTTCTATAAATAAAACACTTTTGAAAAAGTATTTCTAACAAAGATTTTTACGCATATATCTTATATGTCAATTTAAAATATCCAGACCATCTTATTCTTCGCGTTATCGCGTAATTATGATTGGTAATTACATTACGGGCGTGATGTTCACTAAAATTACAATACTTTTGAAAAAGTATTCTCAACTAAGTTTTTTACGCATATATCATACATGTGAAATCAAAATATCTTAAAAATTGTTTAAAAATTTTATTTTTCTGGTTTTCGCGGTTTCAGGACCAGTATTTGCATTATGGAATTGCTCTTGTATAAATAAAACACTTTTGAAAAAGTATTTCTAACAAAGATTTTTACGCATATATATTATAGGTCAAATTAAAATATCCAGAGAATCTTATTCTTCGCGTTATCGCTTAATTATGATTGGTAATTACACTACGGGATTGATGTTCACTATAAATACAATACTTTTGAAAAATTATTCTCAACTAACTTTTTTACGCATATATCTTACATGTCAATTCAAAATAACTCAAAAATTGTTTAAAAATTTTATTTTTCGAGTTTTCGCGGTTTGAGGATCAGTATTTGCATTACGGAATTGCTCTACTGTAAATAAAACACTTTTGAAAAAGTATTTCTAACAAAGATTTTTACGCATATATATTATAGGTCAAATTAAAATATCCAGAGAATCTTATTCTTCGCGTTATCGCTTAATTATGATTGGTAATTACACTACGGGATTGATGTTCACTATAAATACAATACTTCTGAAAAAGTATTCTCAACTAAGTTTTTTACGCATATATCTTACATGTGAAATCAAAATATCTTAAAAATTGTTTAAAATTTTTTTTTTTCGGGTTTTCGCGGTTTCAGGATCAGTAATTGCATTATGGAATTGCTCTACTATTAATACCATACTTTTGAAAAAGTATTTCTAACAAAGATTTTTACGCATATATCTTACAGGTCAAATTAAAAAATCCAGAGTATCTTATTTTTCGCGTTATCGCGTAATTATGATTGGTAATTACATTACGGGAGTGATGTTCACTATAAATACAATACTTTTGAAACAGTATTCTCAACTAAGTTTTTTACGCATATATCTTACATGTGAAATCAAAATATCTTAAAAATTGTTCAAAAATTTTATTTTTCTGGTTTTTCGCGGTTTCAGTACCAGTATTTGCATTATGGTATTGCTCTTCTATAAATAAAACACTTTTGAAAATGTATTTCTAACAATGATTTTTACTCATATATCTTATAGGTCAAATTAAAAAATCCAGAGTATCTTATTCTTCGCGTTATCGCGTAATTATGATTGGTAATTACATTACGGGAGTGATGTTCACTATAAATACAATACTTTTGAAAAAGTATTCTCAACTAAGTTTTTTACGCATATATCTTACATGTCTAATCAAAATATCTTAAAAATTGTTTAAAAATTTTATTTTTCTGGTGTTCGCGGTATCAGGATCAGTAATTGCATTATGGAATTGCTCTACTATAAATACAATACTTTTGAAAAAGTATTTCTAAAAAAGATTTTTACGCATATATCTTATAGGTCAAATTAAAATATCCAGAGAATCTTATTCTTCGCGTTATCGCGTAATTATGATTGGTAATTACATTACGGGAGTGATGTTCACTATAAATACAATACTTTTGAAAAAGTATTCTCAACTAAGTTTTTTACGCATATATCTTACATGTCAAATCAAAATATCTTAAAAATTGTTTAAAAATTTTAGTTTTCGGGTTTCGCGGTTTCAGGATCAGTATTTGCATTATGGAATTGCTCTACTATAAATACAATACTTTTGAAAAAGTATTTCTAACAAAGATTTTTACGCATATATCTTATAGGTCAAATTAAAATATCCAGAGTATCTTATTCTTCGCGTTATCGCGTAATTATGATTGGTAATTACATTACGGGAGTGATGTTCACTATAAATACAATACTTTTGAAAAAGTATTCTCAACTAAGTTTTTTACGCATATATCTTACATGTGAAATCAAAATATCTTAAAAATTGTTTAAAAATTTTATTTTTCTGGTTTTCGCGGTTTCAGGATCAAATATTCCATTATGGAATTGCTCTACTATAAATAAAATACCTTTGAAAAAGTATTTCCAACAGAGATTTTTACGCATATATCTTACAGGTCAAATTAAAAAATCCAGAGTATGTTATTTTTCGCGTTATCGCGTAATTATGATTGGTAATTACATTACGGGAGTGATGTTCACTAAAAATACAATACCTTTGTAAAACTGTTGTCAATTAAGCTTGTTACGCATATATATTACATGTCGATTCAAGATATCTTAAAAAATTTTTAAAAATTTTATTTTTCGGGTTTTCGCGGCTTCAGGATCAGTATTTGCATTATGGAATTGCTCTACTATAAATAAAACACTTTTGAAAAAGTATTTCTAACAATGATTTTTACGCATATATCTTATAGGTCAAATTAAAATATCCAGAGTATCTTGTTCTTCGCTTTATCCCGTAATTATGATTGGTAATTACATTACGGGAGTGATGTTCACTATAAATACAATACTTTTGAAAAAGAATTCTCAACTAAGTTTTTTATGCATATATCTTACATGTCAAATCAACATATCTTAAAAATTGTTTAAAAATTTTATTTTTCGGGTTTTCGCGGTTTCAGGATCAAATATTCCATTATGGAATTGTTCTACTATAATTAAAATACTTTTGAAAAAGTAATTCCAACAGAGATTTTTATGCATATATCTTACAGGTCTATTTCAAGTATCCAGAGAATTTTATGCTTCGCATTATCGTTTAATTATGATTGGTAATTACATCACGGGCGTGATGTTCACTATAAATACAATACTTTTGAAAAAGTATTCTCAACTAAGTTTTTTACGCATATATCTTACATGTCAAATCAAAATATCTTAAAAAATGTTTAAAAATTTTATTTTTCGGGTTTTCGCGTTTTCAGGATCAAATATTCCATTATGGAATTGTTCTACTATAATTAAAATACTTTTGAAAAAGTAATTCCAACAGAGATTTTTATGCATATATCTTACAGGTCAAATTAAAAAATCCAGAGTATCTTATTTTTCGCGTTATCGCGTAATTATGATTGGTAATTACATTACGGGAGTGATGTTCACTATAAATACAATACTTTTGAAAAAGTATACTCAACTAAGTTTTTTACGCATATATCTTACATGTGAAATCAAAATATCTTAAAAATTGTTTAAAAATTTGATTTTTCTGGTTTCCGCGGTTTCAGTACCAGTATTTGCATTATGGTATTGCTCTTCTATAAATAAAACACTTTTGAAAATGTATTTCTAACAATGATTTTTACTCATATATCTTATAGGTCAAATTAAAATATCCAGAGTATCTTATTCTTCGCGTTATCGCGTAATTATGATTGGTAATTACATTACGGGAGTGATGTTCACTATAACTACAATACTTTTGAAAAAGTATTTCTAACAAAGATTTTTATGCATATATCTTATAGATCAAATTAAAAATTCCAGAGTATTTTATTCTTCGCGTTATCGCGTAATTATGTTTGGTAATTACCTTTATGGAATTGCTCTACTATAACTACAATACTTTTGAAAAAGTATTCTGAACTAAGTTTTTTACGCATATATCTTACATGTCCATTCAAGATATCTTAAAAATTGTTTAAAAATTTTATTTTTCTGGTGTTCGCGGTATCAGGATCAGTAATTGCATTATGGAATTTCTCTACTATAAATACAATACTTTTGAAAAAGTATTTCTAACAAAGATTTTTACGCATATATCTTATAGGTCAAATTATAAAATCCAGAGTATCTTATTCTTCGCGTTATCGCGTAATTATGATTGGTAATTACATTACGGCAGTGATGTTCACTATAAATACAATACTTTTGGAAAAGTATTCTCAAGTAAGTTTTTACGCATATATCTCACATGTCAATTTAAAATATCTTAAAAATTTTAATAAAAATTTTATTCTTCGTGTTTTCGCGTTGTCAGGATCAAATATTCCATTATGGAATTGTTCTACTATAATTAAAATACTTTTGAAAAAGTAATTCCAACAGAGATTTTTATGCATATATCTTACAGGTCTATTTCAAATATCCAGAGAATTTTATGCTTCGCATTATCGCGTAATTATGATTGGTAACTACATCACGGGCGTGATGTTCACTATAAATACAATACTTTTGAAAAAGTATTCTCAACTAAGTTTTTTACGTATATATGTTACATGTGAAATCAAAATATCTTAAAAATTGTCTAAAAATTTTATTTTTCTGGTATTCGCGGTTTCAGGACCAGTATTTGCATTATGGAATTGCTCTTGTATAAATAAAACACTTTTGAAAAAGTATTTCTAACAATGATTTTTACGCATATATCTTATAGGTCAAATTAAAATATCCAGAGTATCTTATTCTACGCGTTATCCCGTAATTATGATTGGTAATTACATTATGGGATTGATGTTCACTATAAATACAATACTTTTGAAAAAGTATTCTCAACTAAGTTTTTTACGCATATATCTTACATGTGAAATCAAAATATCTTAAAAATTGTTTAAAAATTTTATTTTTCTGGTTTTCGCGGTTTCAGGACCAGTATTTGCATTATGGAATTGCTCTTCTATAAATAAAACACTTTTGAAAAAGTATTTCTAACAAAGATTTTTACGCATATATCTTATAGGTCAAATTAAAATATCCAGAGCATCTTATTCTTCGCGTTATCGCCTAATTATTATTGGTAATTACATTACGGGAGTGACGTTCACTATAAATACAATACTTTTGAAAAAGTATTCTCAACTAAGTTTTTTACGCATATATCTTACATGTCAATTCAAAATAACTCAAAAATTGTGTAAAAATTTTATTTTTCGGGTTTTCGCGGTTTCAGGATCAGTATTTGCATTATGGAATTGCTCTACTATAAATAAAACATTTTTGAAAAAGTATTTCTAACAAAGATTTTTACGCATATATATTATAGGTCAAATTAAAAAATCCAGAGAATCATATTCTTCGCGTTATCGCTTAATTATGATTGGTAATTACATTACTCACTAAAGGTACAATACCTTTGTAAAAGTTTTGTCAAATAAGCTTTTTACGCATATATCTCACATGTCAATTTAAAATATCTTTAAAGGTATAAGGAAAATGACCGAGCTGGACAAGTAGAAGTCAAGGTTTATTATTGTTAAATGGCCAACGTTTCGAAGACAAAACACCGTCTTCCTCTTCAGGGCCTACATTATTAATATTAATGATGAAAATTAACATGTAATACAGAAAATTAATAATACAAGAATTTAAAATAAAAAAACAAAAGAGAATTATAAACAAGTAAATAATTTTTTTAAACAGAACTATTAAAATTAAAAAAATTTAAATAGAGAAAAAAGTATTACCTTAGTGAGTAGATTAGAAATACATTAAGTAAAATCAAAGCCAATGTAGTACAGCAACAAGTCAAAATAATAAGGCTAGTCAATGTTGATATAAAATTTAAACGATCACAATTTATAAATCGTTGTTTGTAATAAGTAAAATATGTAAGGCAATATAAACATTAGCAACATCAATCACATCATTCCAATAAAAAGCACTATATTCTCGCAACACAAGTAGTTAAAAAACAATTCAGAGAAAAGGAAGAAGAAGGGGGGAGAGCAAGATGTTAAGCGTATCACGACTTTATGAAAGACCAACACACTAATTCAATCAGCAAACAGATCAAAGAAAGAACATTGTTAAATTAATAATTTAGAAAGAAAAAATGGGGAGGGGAGGGAGGGGGGGACACCAGTATCGTATGGACAATCAAAGTTCGCCTAGTAAGAAAATTTGTAATTAGAAATGTCTGAGATGAGAGGGAAATATGATTCGTTAAGGTTGTCACAGTCAATTATTTTATTTAGACTATTGTCCTTTTCTTTTTTTATAAAAATCATTTCAGCAATCAATCTTTTAGAGAGGTTATTTTCTTTGTGGATTATTTTTATTTTTTCCCAATTAAAATTGTGATCACGGTTCTCTATAATATGTTTAGTGATTACATTGTGGTATTTAGAATTAAGTTTAATGTTATTTATGTGTTCATTACATCTAATTTTAAGGAGTCTTTTTGTCTGTCCTACATAACTTTTACAACAACTATCACAGTTAATCTTGTAAGAACAGGTTACTTTGGTCACAGTTATTTAAGGAATCTTTACCTAATTTAGTAAAAAAAAATTTTAAAAAAATTTAGTAATAAAAATTCTTAAAAATTTTTATTTTTCGGGCTTTCGCGGTTTCAGGATCAGTAATTGCATTATGGAATTGCTCTACTATAAATACAATACTTTTGAAAAAGTATTTCTAACAAAGATTTTTACGCATATATCTTATAGGTCAAATTAAAAAATCCAGAGTATTTTATTCTTCGCGTTGTCGCGTAATTATGACTGGTAATTACATTACGGGAGTGATGTTCACTATAAATACAATACTTTTGAAAAAGTATTCTCAACTAAGTTTTTTACGCATATATCTTACATGTCAAATCAAAATATCTTAAAAATTGTTTAAAAATTTTAGTTTTCGGGTTTCGCGGTTTCAGGATCAGTATTTGCATTATGGAATTGCTCTACTATAAATAAAACACTTTTGAAAAAGTATTTCTAACAAAGATTTTTACGCATATATCTTATAGGTCAAATTAAAAAATCCAGAGTATCTTATTCTTCGCGTTATCGCGTAATTATGATTGATAATTACATTACGGGCGTGATGTTCACTAAAAATACAATACCTTTGTAAAAGTATTGTCAATTAAGCTTGTTACGCATATATCTCACATGTCAATTTAAATATCTTAAAAATTCTTAAAAATTTTTATTTTCCGGGTTTTCGCGGTTTCAGTATCAGTAATTGCATTATGGAATTGCTCTACTATAAATAAAACACTTTTGAAAAAGTATTTCTAACAAAGATTTTTACGCATATATCTTATAGGTCAAATTAAAAAATCCAGAGTATCTTATTCTTCGCAGTATCGCGTAATTATGATTGGTAATTACATTACGGGCGTGATGTTCACTAAAAATACAATACCTTTGTAAAAGTATTGTCCATTAAGCTTGTTACGCTTATATCTCACATGTCAATTTAAAATATCTTAAAAATTGTTTAAAATTTTTATTTTCCGGGTTTTCGCGGTTTCAGTATCAGTAATTGCATTATGGAATTGCTCTACTATAAATACAATACTTTTGAAAAAGTATTCTCAAGTAAGTTTTTACGCATATATCTCACATGTCAATTTAAAGTATCTTAAAAATTGTTTAAAAAATTTTATTCTTCGGGTTTTCGCGTTGTCAGGATTAAATATTCCATTATGGAATTGTTCTACTATAATTAAAATACTTTTGAAAAAGTATTTCTAACAAAGATTTTTACTCATATATCTTACAGGTCTATTTAAAATATCCAGAGAATTTTATTCTTCGCATTAACGCGTAATTATGATTAGTAATTACATTACGGGCGTGATGTTCACTATAAATACAATACTTTTGAAAAAGTATTCTCAACTAAGTTTTTTGCGCATATATCTTACATGTGAAATCAAAATATCTTAAAAATTGTTGAAAAATTTTATTTTTCTGGTTTTCGCGGTTTCAGGACCAGTATTTGCATTATGGAATTGCCCTTCTATAAATAAAACACTTTTGAAAAAGTATATCTAACAATGATTTTTACGCATATATCTTATAGGTCAAATTAAAATATTCAGAGTATCTTATTCTACGCGTTATCCCGTAATTATGATTGGTAATTACATTATGGGATTGATGTTCACTATAAATACAATACTTTTGAAAAAGTATTCTCAACTAAGTTTTTTACGCATATATCTTACATGTGAAATCAAAATATCTTAAAAATTGTTTAAAAATTTTATTTTTCTGGTTTTCGCGGTTTCAGGACCAGTATTTGCATTATGGAATTGCTCTTGTATAAATAAAACACTTTTGAAAAAGTATTTCTAACAATGATTTTTACGCATATATCTTATAGGTCAAATTAAAATATCCAGAGCATCTTATTCTTCGCGTTATCGCGTAATTCTGCTTGGTAATTCCATTACGGGCGGGAGGTTCACGCTAAATACGATACTTTTGAAAAAGTATTCTCCACTCAGTTGTTTACGCATATATCTTACATGTCAATTCAAAATATCTTAATAATTGTTTGAAAATTTTATTTTTCTGGTTTTCGCGGTTTCAGGACCAGTATTTGCATTATGGAATTGCTCTACTATAAATAAAACACTTTTGAAAAAGTATTTCTAACAAAGATTTTTACGCATATATCTTATAGGTCAAATTAAAATATCCAGAGTATCTTATTCTTCGCGTTATCCCGTAATTATGATTGGTAATTACATTACGGGAGTGATGTTCACTATAAATACAATACTTTTGAAAAAGTATTCTCAACTAAGTTTTTTACGCATATATCTTACATGTGAAATCAAAATATCTTAAAAATTGTTTAAAAATTTTATTTTTCTGGTTTTCGCGGTTTCAGGACCAGTATTTGCATTATGGAATTGCTCTTGTATAAATAAAACACTTTTGAAAAAGTATTTCTAACAAAGATTTTTACGCATATATCTTATAGGTCAAATTAAAATATCCAGAGTATCTTATTCTTCGCGTTATCCCGTAATTATGATTGGTAATTACATTACGGGAGTGATGTTCACTATAAATACAATACTTGTGAAAAAGTATTCTCAACTAAGTTTTTTACGCATATATCTTACATGTGAAATCAAAATATCTTAAAAATTATTTGAAAATTTTATTTTTCTGGTTTTCGCGGTTTCAGGACCAGTATTTGCATTATGGAATTGCTCTTCTATAAATAAAACACTTTTGAAAAAGTATTTCTAACAAAGATTTTTACGCATATATCTTATATGTCAATTTAAAATATCCAGACCATCTTATTCTTCGCGTTATCGCGTAATTATGATTGGTAATTACATTACGGGCGTGATGTTCACTAAAAATACAATACTTTTGAAAAAGTATTCTCAACTAAGTTTTTTACGCATATATCTCACATGTCTATTTAAAATATCTTAAAAATTCTGAAAAATTTTTATTTTTCGTGCTTTCGCGGTTTCAGGATCAGTAATTGCATTATGGAATTGCTCTACTATAAATACAATACTTTTGAAAAAGTATTTCTAACAAAGATTTTTATGCATATATCTTATAGGTCAAATCAAAAAATCCAGAGTATTTTATTCTTCGCGTTATCGCGTAATTATGTTTGGTAATTACATTACGGGAGTGATGTTCACTATAAATACAATACTTTTTTACGCATATATCTCACATGTCAATTTAAAATATCTTAAAAATTTGTTAAAAAATTTTATTTTTCGGGTTTTTGCGTTTTCAGGATCAAATATTTCATTATGGAATTGTTCTACTATAAATAAAATACTTTTGAAAAAGTAATTCCAACAGAGATTTTTATGCATATATCTTACAGGTCTATTTTAAATATCCAGAGAATCTTATTCTTCTCATTATCGCGTAATTATGTTTGGTAATTACATTACGGGCGTGATGTTCACTAAAAATACAATACCTTTGTAAAAGTATTTCTAACAAAGATTTTTACGCATATATCTCACATGTCTATTTAAAATATCTTAATAATGCTGAAATATTTTTATTTTTCGGGCTCTCGCGGTTTCAGGATCAGTAATTTCATTATGGAATTGCTCTACTAAAAATACAATACTTTTGAAAAAGTATTTCTAACAAAGATTTTTACGCATATATCTTATAGGTCAAATTAAAATATCCAGAGAATCTTATTCTTCGCGTTATCGCGTAATTATGATTGGTAATTACATTACGGGCGTGATGTTCACTAAAAATACAATACCTTTGTAGAAGTATTGTCAATAAAACTTTTTACGCATATATCTCACATGTCTATTTAAAATATCTTAAAAATTCTGAAAAATTTTTATTTTTCGGGCTTTCGCGGTTTCAGGATCAGTAATTGCATTATGGAATTGCTCTACTATAAATACAATACTTTTGAAAAAGTATTTCTAACAAAGATTTTTACGCATATATCTTATAGGTCAAATTAAAATATCCAGAGAATCTTATTCTTCGCGTTATCGCGTAATTATGATTGGTAATTACATTACGGGAGTGATGTTCACTATAACTACAATACTTTTGAAAAAGTATTCTGAACTAAGTTTTTTACGCATATATCTTACATGTCCATTCAAGATATCTTAAAAATTGTTTAAAAATTTTATTTTTCTGGTGTTCGCGGTATCAGGATCAGTAATTGCATTATGGAATTTCTCTACTATAAATACAATACTTTTGAAAAAGTATTTCTAAAAAAGTTTTTTACGCATATATCTTATAGGTCAAATTAAAATATCCAGAGAATCTTATGCTTCGCGTTATCGCGAAATTATGATTGGTAATTACATTACGGTCGTGATGTTCACTAAACATACAATACCTTTTTAAAATAATTGTCAATTAAGCTTGTTACGCTTATATCTCACATGTCAATTTAAAATATCTTAAAAATTGTTTAAAATTTTTATTTTCCGGGTTTTCGCGGTTTCAGTATCAGTAATTGCATTATGGAATTGCTCTACTATAAATACAATACTTTTGAAAAAGTATTTCTAACAAAGATTTTTACGCATATACCTTATAGGTCAAATTTAAATATCCAGAGTAACTTATTCTTCGCGTTATCCCGTAATTATGATTGGTAATTACATTACGGGAGTGATGTTCACAATAAATACAATACTTTTGAAAAAGTATTCTCAACTAAGTTTTTTACGCATATATCTCACATGTCTATTTAAAATATATTAAAAATTGTTGAAAAATTTTATTTTTCTGGTTTTCGCGGTTTCAGGACCAGTATTTGCATTATGGAATTGCTCTTCTATAAATAAAACACTTTTGAAAAAGTATTTCTAACAAAGATTTTAACGCATATATCTTACAGGTCTATTTAAAATATCCAGAGAATCTTATTCTTCGCGTTATCGCGTAATTATGATTGGTAATTACATTACGGGAGTGATGTTCACTATCAATTCAATACTTTTGAAAAAGTATTCTCAACTAAGTTTTTTACGCATATATCTCACATGTCTATTTAAAATATCTTAAAAATTCTGAAAAATTTTTATTTTTCGGGCTTTCGCGGTTTCAGGATCAGTAATTGCATTATGGAATTGCTCTACTATAAATACAATACTTTTGAAAAAGTATTTCTAACAAAGATTTTTATGCATATATCTTATAGGTCAAATTAAAAAATCCATAGTATTTTATTCTTCGCGTTATCGCGTAATTATCATTGGTAATTACATTACGGGAGTGATGTTCACTATAAATACAATACTTTTTTACGCATATATCTCACATGACAATTTAAAATATCTTAAAAATTTGTTAAAAAATTTTATTTTTCGGGTTTTTGCGTTTTCAGGATCAAATATTTCATTATGGAATTGTTCTACTATAAATAAAATACTTTTGAAAAAGTAATTCCAACAGAGATTTTTACGCATATATCTTACAGGTCAAATTAAAATATCCAGAGTATCTTATTTTTCGCGTTATCGCGTAATTATGATTGGTAATTACATTACGGGAGTGATGTTCACTATAAATACAATACTTTTGAAAAAGTATTCTCAACTAAGTTTTTTACGCATATATCTTACATGTCAATTCAAAATATCTTAAAAATTGTTTAAAAATTTTATTTTTCTGGTTTTCGCGGTTTCAGGACCAGTATTTGCATTATGGAATTGCTCTTCTATAAATAAAACACTTTTGAAAAAGTATTTCTAACAAAGATTTTTACGCATATATCTTATAGGTCAAATTAAAATATCCAGAGTATCTTATTCTTCGCGTTATCCCGTAATTATGATTGGTAATTACATTACGGGAGTGATGTTCACTATAAATACAATACTTTTGAAAAAGTATTCTCAACTAAGTTTTTTACGCATATATCTTACATGTGAAATCAAAATATCTTAAAAATTGTTTAAAAATTTTATTTTTCTGGTTTTCGCGGTTTCAGGACCAGTATTTGCATTATGGAATTGCTCTTGTATAAATAAAACACTTTTGAAAAAGTATTTCTAACAATGATTTTTACGCATATATCTTATAGGTCAAATTAAAATATCCAGAGTATCTTATTCTACGCGTTATCCCGTAATTATGATTGGTAATTACATTACGGGAGTGATGTTCACTATAAATACAATACTTTTGAAAAAGTATTCTCAACTAAGTTTTTTACGCATATATCTTACATGTGAAATCAAAATATCCTAAAAATTATTTGAAAATTTTATTTTTCTGGTTTTCGCGGTTTCAGGACCAGTATTTGCATTATGGAATTGCTCTTCTATAAATAAAACACTTTTGAAAAAGTATTTCTAACAAAGATTTTTACGCATATATCTTATATGTCAATTTAAAATATCCAGACCATCTTATTCTTCGCGTTATCGCGTAATTATGATTGGTAATTACATTACGGGCGTGATGTTCACTATAAATACAATACTTTTGAAAAAGTATTCTCAACTAAGTTTTTTACGCATATATCTCACATGTCTATTTAAAATATCTTAAAAATTCTGAAAATTTTTTATTTTTCGTGCTTTCGCGGTTTCAGGATCAGTAATTGCATTATGGAATTGCTCTACTATAAATACAATACTTTTGAAAAAGTATTTCTAACAAAGATTTTTATGCATATATCTTATAGGTCAAATTAAAAAATCCAGAGTATCTTATTCTTCGCGTTATCGCGTAATTATGATTGGTAATTACATTACGGGAGTGATGTTCACTATAAATACAATACTTTTTTACGCATATATCTCACATGTCAACTTAAAATATCTTAAAAATTTAAAAAAAAAATTTTATTTTTCGGGTTTTTTCGTTTTCAGGATCAATAATTTCATTATGGAATTGTTCTACTATAAATAAAATACTTTTGAAAAAGTAATTCCACCAGAGATTTTTATGCATATATCTTACAGGTCTATTTAAAATATCCAGAGAATTTTATTCTTCGCATTATCGCGTAATTATGATTGGTAATTACATTACGGGCGTGATGTTCACTAAAAATACAATACCTTTCTAAAAGTATTGTCAATTAAATTTATTACGCACATATCTCACATGTCTATTTAAAATATCTTAATAATGCTGAAATATTTTTATTTTTCGGGCTTTCGCGGTTTCAGGATCAGTAATTGCATTATGGAATTGCTCTACTATAAATACAATACTTTTGAAAAAGTATTTCTAACAAAGATTTTTACGCATATATCTTATAGGTCAAATTAAAATATCCAGAGAATCTTATTCTTCGCGTTATCGCGTAATTATGATTGGTAATTACATTACGGGCGTGATGTTCACTAAAAATACAATACCTTTGTAAAAGTATTGTCAATAAAACTTTTTACGCATATATCTCACATGTCTATTTAAAATATCTTAAAAATTCTGAAAAATTTTTATTTTTCGGGCTTTCGCGGTTTCAGGATCAGTAATTGCATTATGGAATTGCTCTACTATAAATACAATACTTTTGAAAAAGTATTTCTAACAAAGATTTTTACGCATATATCTTATAGGTCAAATTAAAATATCCAGAGAATCTTATTCTTCGCGTTATCGCGTAATTATGATTGGTAATTACATTACGGGAGTGATGTTCACTATAAATACAATACTTTTGAAAAAGTATTCTGAACTAAGTTTTTTACGCATATATCTTACATGTCCATTCAAGATATCTTAAAAATTGTTTAAAAATTTTATTTTTCTGGTGTTCGCGGTATCAGGATCAGTAATTGCATTATGGAATTTCTCTACTATAAATACAATACTTTTGAAAAAGTATTTCTAAAAAAGATTTTTTCGCATATATCTTATAGGTCAAATTAAAATATCCAGAGAATCTTATGCTTCGCGTTATCGCGAAATTATGATTGGTAATTACAATACTGTCGTGATGTTCACTAAATATACAATACCTTTGTAAAAGAATTGTCCATTAAGCTTGTTACGCTTATATCTCACATGTCAATTTAAAATATCTTAAAAATTGTTTAAAATTTTTATTTTCCGTTTTTTCGCGGTTTCAGTATCAGTAATTGCATTATGGAATTGCTCTACTATAAATACAATACTTTTGAAAAAGTATTTCTAGCAAAGATTTTTACGCATATACCTTATAGGTCAAACTTACATATCCAGAGTAACTTATTCTTCGCGTTATCCCGTAATTATGATTGGTAATTACATTACGGGAGTGATGTTCACAATAAATACAATACTTTTGAAAAAGTATTCTCAACTAAGTTTTTTACGCATATATCTTACATGTGAAATAAAAATACCTTAAAAATTGTTTAAAAATTTTATTTTTCTGGTTTTCGCGGTTTCAGGACCAGTATTTGCATTATGGAATTGCTCTTCTATAAATAAAACACTTTTGAAAAAGTATTTCTAACAAAGATTTTTACGCATATATCTTACAGGTCTATTTAAAATATCCAGACCATCTTATTCTTCGCGTTATCGCGTAATTATGATTGGTAATTACATTACGGGAGTGATGTTCACTATAAATACAATACTTTTGAAAAAGTATACTTAACTAAGTTTTTTACGCATATATCTCACATGTCTATTTAAAATATCTTAAAAATTCTGAAAAATTTTTATTTTTCGGGCTTTCGCGGTTTCAGGATCAGTAATTGCATTATGGAATTTCTCTACTATAAATACAATACTTTTGAAAAAGTATTTCTAACAAAGATTTTTATGCATATATCTTATAGGTCAAATTAAAAAATCCAGAGTATCTTATTCTTCGCGTTATCGCGTAATTATGATTGGTAATTACATTACGGGAGTGATGTTCACTATAAATACAATACTTTTTTACGCATATATCTCACATGACAATTTAAAATATCTTAAAAATTTGTTAAAAAATTTTATTTTTCGGGTTTTTGCGTTTTCAGGATCAAATATTTCATTATGGAATTGTTCTACTATAAATACAATACTTTTGAAAAAGTATTTCTAACAAACATTTTTATGCATATATCTTACAGGTCTATTTAAAATATCCAGAGAATCTTATTCTTCGCCTTATCGCGTAATTATGATTGGTAATTACATTACGGGAGTGATGTTCACTAAAAATACAATACCTATCTAAAAGTATTGTCAATTAAATTTATTACGCACATATCTCACATGTCTATTTAAAATATCTTAAAAATTCTGAAATATTTTAATTTTTCGGGCGTTCGCGGTTTCAGGATCAGTAATTGCATTATGGAATTGCTCTACTATAAATACAATACTTTTGAAAAAGTATTTCTAACAAAGATTTTTACGCATATATCTTATAGGTCAAATTAAAATATCCAGAGAATCTTATTCTTCGCGTTATCGCGTAATTATGATTGGTAATTACATTACGGCCGTGATGTTCACTAAAGATACAATACTTTTGAAAAAGTATTCTCAACTAAGTTTTTTACGCATATATATTACATGTCGATTCAAGATATCTGAAAAATTGTTTAAAAATTTTATTTTTCTGGTTTTCGCGGTTTCAGGATCAGTAATTGCATTATGGAATTGCTCTACTATAAATACAATACTTTTGAAAAAGTATTTCTAACAAAGATTTTTACGCATATATCTTATAGGTCAAATTAAAATATCCAGAGAATCTTATTCTTCGCGTTATCGCGTAATTATGATTGGTAATTACATTACGGGCGTGATGTTCACTAAAGATACAATACCTTTGTAAAAGTATTGTCAAATAAGCTTTTTACGCATATATCTCACATGTCAATTTAAAATATCTTAAAATTCTTAAAAATTTTTATTTTTCTGGTTTTCGCGGTTTCAGGACCAGTATTTGCATTATGGAATTGCACTACTATAAATAAAACACTTTTGAAAAAGTATTTCTAACAATGATTTTTACGCATATATCTTATAGGTCAAATTAAAATATCCAGAGTATCTTATTCTACGCGTTATCCCGTAATTATGATTGGAAATTACATTACGGGATTGATGTTCACTATAAATACAATACCTTTGAAAAAGTATTCTCAACTAATTTTTTTAATCATATATTTTACATGTCGATTCAAGATATCTGAAAAATTGTTTAAAAATTTTATTTTCCGGGTTTTCGCGGTTTCAGTATCAGTAATTGCAATATGGAATTGCTCTACTATAAATACAGTACTTTTGAAAAAGTATTTCTAGCAAAGACTTTTACGCATATATCTTATAGGTCAAATTAAAATATCCAGAGAATCTTGTTCTTCGCTTTATCCCGTAATTATGATTGGTAATTACATTAAAGGAGTGATGTTCACTATAAATACAATACTTTTGAAAAAGTATTCTCAACTAAGTTTTTTACGCATATATATTACATGTCGATTCAAGATATCTTAAAAATTTTTTAAAAATTTTATTTTTCGGGTTTTCGCGGCTTCAGGATCAGTATTTGCATTATGGAATTGCTCTACTATAAATAAAATACCTTTGAAAAAGTATTTCTAACAAAGATTTTCACGCATATATCTTATAGGTCAAATTAAAATATCCAGAGTATCTTATTCTTCGCGTTATCCCGTAATTATGATTGGTAATTACATTACGGGAGTGATGTTCACTATAAATACAATACTTTTGAAAAAGTATTCTCAACTAAGTTTTTTACGCATATATATTACATGTCGATTCAAGATATCTTAAAAATTTTTTAAAAATTTTATTTTTCGGGTTTTCGCGGCTTCAGGATCAGTATTTGCATTATGGGATTGCTCTACTATAAATAAAATACCTTTGAAAAAGTATTTCTAACAAAGATTTTTACTCATATATCTTACAGGTCTATTTAAAATATCCAGAGAATTTTATTCTTCGCATTAACGCGTAATTATGATTAGTAATTACATTACGGGCGTGATGTTCACTATAAATACAATACTTTTGAAAAAGTATTCTCAACTAAGTTTTTTGCGCATATATCTTACATGTGAAATCAAAATATCTTAAAAATTGTTGAAAAATTTTATTTTTCTGGTTTTCGCGGTTTCAGGACCAGTATTTGCATTATGGAATTGCTCTTCTATAAATAAAACACTTTTGAAAAAGTATTTCTAACAAAGATTTTAACGCATATATCTTACAGGTCTATTTAAAATATCCAGAGAATCTTATTCTTCGCGTTATCGCGTAATTATGATTGGTAATTACATTACGGGCGTGATGTTCACTATAAATACAATACTTTTGAAAAAGTATTCTCAACTAAGTTTTTTACGCATATATCTCACATGTCTATTTAAAATATCTTAAAAATTCTGAAAAATTTTTATTTTTCGGGCTTTCGCGGTTTCAGGATCAGTAATTGCATTATGGAATTTCTCTACTATAAATACAATACTTTTGAAAAAGTATTTCTAACAAAGATTTTTATGCATATATCTTATAGGTCAAATTAAAAAATCCAGAGTATCTTATTCTTCGCGTTATCGCGTAATTATGATTGGTAATTACATTACGGGAGTGATGTTCACTATAAATACAATACTTTTTTACGCATATATCTCACATGACAATTTAAAATATCTTAAAAATTTGTTAAAAAATTTTATTTTTCGGGTTTTTGCGTTTTCAGGATCAAATATTTCATTATGGAATTGTTCTACTATAAATAAAATACTTTTGAAAAAGTAATTCCAACAGAGATTTTTATGCATATATCTTACAGGTCTATTTAAAATATCCAGAGAATCTTATTCTTCGCATTATCGCGTAATTATGATTGGTAATTACATTACGGGCGTGATGTTCACTAAAAATACAATACCTTTCTAAAAGTATTGTCAATTAAATTTATTACGCACATATCTCACATGTCTATTTAAAATATCTTAAAAATGCTGAAAAATTTTTATTTTTCGGGCGTTCGCGGTTTCAGGATCAGTAATTGCATTATGGAATTGCTCTACTGTAAATACAATACTTTTGAAAAAGTATTTCTAACAAAGATTTTTACGCATATATCTTATAGGTCAAACTAAAATATCCAGAGAATCTTATTCTTCGCGTTATCGCGTAATTATGATTGGTAATCACATTACGGCCGTGATGTTCACTAAAGATACAATACTTTTGAAAAAGTATTCTCAACTAAGTTTTTTACGCATATATATTACATGTCGATTGAAGATATCTTAAAAATTGTTTAAAAATTTTATTTTTCGGGTTTTCGCGGTTTCAGGATCAGTAATTGCATTATGGAATTGCTCTACTATAAATACAATACTTTTGAAAAAGTATTTCAAAAAAGATTTTTACTCATATATCTTATAGGTCAAATTAAAATATCCAGAGAATCTTATTCTTCGCGTTATCGCGAAATTATGATTGGTAATTACATTACGGGCGTGATGTTCACTAAAGATACAATACCTTTGTAAAAGTATTGTCAAATAAGCTTTTTACGCATATATCTCACATGTCAATTTAAAATATCTTAAAAATTCTTAAAAATTTTTATTTTTCTGGTTTTCGCGGTTTCAGGACCAGTATTTGCATTATGGAATTGCACTACTATAAATAAAACACTTTTGAAAAAGTATTTCTAACAAAGATTTTTACGCATATATCTTATAGGTCAAATTAAAATATCCAGAGTATCTTATTCTACGCGTTATCCCGTAATTATGATTGGTAATTACATTACGGGATTGATGTTCACTATAAATACAATACCTTTGTAAAAGTATTCTCAACTAAGTTTTTTAAGCATATATCTGACATGTCGATTCAAGATATCTTAAAAATTGTTGAAAATTTTTATTTTCCGGGTTTTCGCGGTTTCAGTATCAGTAATTGCAATATGGAATTGCTCTACTATAAATACAGTACTTTTGAAAAAGTATTTCTAGCAAAGATTTTTACGCATATATCTTATAGGTCAAATTAAAATATCCAGAGAATCTTATTCTTCGCTTTATCGCGTAATTATGATTGGTAATTACATTACGGGAGTGATGTTCACTATAAATACAATACTTTTGAAAAAGTATTCTCAACTAAGTTTTTTACGCATATATATTACATGTCGATTCAAGATATCTTAAAAATTTTTTAAAAATTTTATTTTTCGGGTTTTCGCGGCTTCAGGATCAGTATTTGCATTATGGAATTGCTCTACTATAAATAAAACACTTTTGAAAAAGTATTTCTAACAAAGACTTTTACGCATATATCTTATAGGTCAAATTAAAAAATCCAGAGTATCTTATTCTTCGCGTTATCCCGTAATTATGATTGGTAATTACATTACGGGAGTGATGTTCACTATAAATACAATACTTTTGAAAAAGTATTCTCAACTAAGTTTTTACGCATATATATTACATGTCGATTCAAGATATCTTAAAAATTTTTTAAAAATTTTATTTTTCGGGTTTTCGCGGCTTCAGGATCAGTATTTGCATTATGGAATTGCTCTACTATAAATAAAATACCTTTGAAAAAGTATTTCCAACAGAGATTTTTACGCATATATCTTACAGGTCAAATTAAAATATCCAGAGTATCTTATTCTTCGCGTTATCCCGTAATTATGATTGGTAATTACATTACGGGAGTGATGTTCACTATATATACAATACTTTTGTAAAAGTATTGTCAATTAAACTTTTTACGTATATATCTGACATGTCGATTCAAGATATCTTAAAAATTGTTTAAAATTTTTGTTTTCCGGGTTTTCGCGGTTTCAGTATCAGTAATTGCATTATGGAATTGCTCTACTATAAATACAATACATTTGAAAAAGTATTTCTAACCAAGATTTTTACGCATATATTTTATAGGTCAAATTAAAATATCCAGAATATCTTGTTCTTCGCTTTATCCCGTAATTATGATTGGTAATTACATTACGGGAGTGATGTTCACTATAAATACAATACTTTTGAAAAAGTATTCTCAACTAAGTTTTTTACGCATATATCTTACATGTCAAATCAAAATATCTTAAAAAATGTTTAAAAATTTTATTTTTCGGGTTTTCGCGTTTTCAGGATCAAATATTCCATTATGGAATTGTTCTACTATAATTAAAATACTTTTGAAAAAGTAATTCCAACAGAGATTTTTATGCATATATCTTACAGGTCAAATTAAAAAATCCAGAGTATCTTATTTTTCGGGTTATCGCGTAATTATGATTGGTAATTACATTACGGGAGTGATGTTCACTATAAATACAATACTTTTGAGAAAGTATTCTCAACTAAGTTTTTTACGCATATATCTTACATGTCAAATCAAAATATCTTAAAAATTGTTTAAAAATTTGATTTTTCTGGTTTCCGCGGTTTCAGTACCAGTATTTGCATTATGGTATTGCTCTTCTATAAATAAAACACTTTTGAAAATGTATTTCTAACAATGATTTTTACTCATATATCTTATAGGTCAAATTAAAATATCCAGAGTATCTTATTCTTCGCGTTATCGCGTAATTATGATTGGTAATTACATTACGGGAGTGATGTTCACTATAACTACAATACTTTTGAAAAGTATTTCTAACAAAGATTTTTATGCATATATCTTATAGGTCAAATTAAAATATCCAGAGTATCTTATTCTTCGCGTTATCGCGTAATTATGATTGGTAATTACATTACGGGAGTGATGTTCACTATAACTACAATACTTTTGAAAAAGTATTCTGAACTAAGTTTTTTACGCATATATCTTACATGTCCATTCAAGATATCTTAAAAATTGTTTAAAAATTTTATTTTTCTGGTGTTCGCGGTATCAGGATCAGTAATTGCATTATGGAATTGCTCTACTATAAATACAATACTTTTGAAAAAGTATTTCTAACAAAGATTTTTACGCATATATCTTATAGGTCAAATTAAAAAATCCAGAGTATCTTATTCTTCGCGTTATCGCGTAATGATGATTGCTAATTACATTTCGGGCGTGATGTTCACTATAAATACAATACTCCTGAAAAAGTATTCTCAACTAAGTTTTTTGAGCATATATCTTACATGTGAAATCAAATTATCTTAAAAATTGTTGAAAAATTTTATTTTTCTGGTTTTCGCGGTTTCAGGACCAGTATTTGCATTATGGAATTGCTCTTCTATAAATAAAACACTTTTGAAAAAGTATTTCTATCAAAGATTTTAACGCATATATCTTATAGGTCAAATTAAAATATACAGAGCATCTTATTCTTCGCGTTATCGCGTAATTATGATTGGTAATTACATTACGGGAGTGACGTTCACTATTTTATTATTATTATTATAAATATTGATTGGAACCCGACGGGCCCCTGATGCTTTGGTAAGCCCGTTTCATCACCAACTAAAAACCTACTGATCGAACCCACCGCCCGTGCCAAAGGGCAAGGACCTGGGCCACGTTTTTGGTCTGAATCACGGCTACGTCTATGGAGACGCAGCCCGCGAGAGACTGTCGTTTGTCCCCAATTGCTGGACAATGGCAGAGTATATGGGTGGAAGTTTCATTGTCTTCCCCACATAGTCGACAAAGTGGACTTTTAGCAAGCCCTATATTGTGTCTATGGTAGGCGAGGTTGCCATGACCAATAAGCACTTCTGTTACGGTCTTTACCTCGGTTCTACTAAGTCTGCGCAGATCTGCAGTTCGTTTGGGGTTTAGATATTCCCCCATGAGGGCTTTGGCTTACTTGCATGCCGTAGCCGTATGCCACTCTTCCTGGTGTTTCTCGGCCAGCCACTTTTTAATGTCTTCTGTGGCCGACCTGTTCGAAATACCTATTACTGGTTCTAGACCAGATGGGTTTTGTTTTTTCCTCGCTAGCTTAGCTAGTCTATCCGCTGTCTCGTTGCCCTTGATACCCCTGTTTCCAGGAATCCAGAGGACTGTGACTCGGTTGTCATCCGCTAGTTTGTTCAATGCTTCATAGCATTCCCAGGCCAGCGTCGAGGTAGTCACTGACTTATCTAGTGTCGTGATGGCCGCTCTACTATCTGAGCAGATGCGGATGTTCCTGTTGCGTCCATGATTCTGTGCTTCGTATGAGCCTTGGAGTATGGCCGCAATCTCGGTTTGAAGAACTGTGGAGTGGGGTCCCAGCGGGACCATGAGGCGTGTGTCGCTGTTCTTCCCATAGACACCAGCCCCAGCACCCTCCCTGTTTTTGGAGCCGTCTGTAAACCAGTTGTCTCCGTCCCCTGGGAGGTGTGCGCGACCCACCCTCCAATCTTCCATAGTTGACAAGCTTACCTTGTACTTTTTGTCAAAGAGGTACCGTGGAGACGTCCTGTCTCTTACCATTTTCATGATCGGTCTCTTTGCGATGTTGACAGTGGTTTTTAGTTTTTCCGAAATCACTGTGTTGGGGTTTACCCCAATTCTCCAGGCCGCCTTGCTAGCCTCGGCTGTGATGGTTAGGTGCAGAGGCTCTAGCCCCATTAGTGCTCCCAACGCTGTTGTGGGTGAGGACTTCGAGGCGCCAGTGATGCCTCTAAGGATCAGCCCTCGAAGTCTTTCCAACCTGGCCATGGCTGTCTTCTGCTTGACTCTGCTCCACCAGACCAATGACGCATACGTTAGTCTGGGTCGCAGAATCGCCGTGAAGATCCACAGCAGTGTGTCGGGTTTCAAGCCCCAACTATTGCCAATAACTCTTCTGCAGAGCCAGAGGGTTGATATAAATTTATTGCACTTGTTATCGAAGTGGTCTTTCCAAGTGAGCTTATTGTCCAAGATAACTCCTAGATATTTAGCGCTCTTAGAAATTTCTAGACGCTGCTTTTTCAGTTCCAGTGTTCTAGATGTACTCCATTTATACCGCTTGGTAAAAATGACTACGTCAGTCTTACCTGGGTTCACCGAGAGTCCTGTTGTTCTACACCAGGTATCCACAGCTTTTAGTGACTGTTGCATTACGCCCATAAGTGCATCCAAATGCATTCCGCGTACTATGACTAGGATGTCGTCAGCATATCCAATGGGGTGACATCCTTGGTCGGTTAGTAGATGCAGTAGTTCGTCCACCACTAGACTCCACAGCAGGGGAGATAGTACTCCTCCCTGCGGGCATCCTGAGTCAACGATCCCTTGGAGGGTAGTATTTCCTTTGGTAATCGTGATGTTCCTGTTTCCTAGCATATGGCAGGTCCAGTCAACAACGGCTATGGGCACTCCTTGTCTTATCATAGCTCTCCTGATCACTTCACTGGATGTGTGGTTAAAGGCACCCTCAATATCCATGAATGTTCCAATAGCTAATACTTTAAGGTTCATTTGGGCCTCAATCAGATTCACCGCTTTGCTAAGGGCAGTTTCGGTCGAGTGACCGGCCCTGTAGGCATGCTGATCGCTGTGTAGTGGTTTTACCGCCAGGATCTTATCGCGGATGTATCTGTCCACGAGTCTCTCCACCGTTTTTAGTACGAAGGAGGTAAGGCTGATTGGTCGGAAATCCTTCGGAGATGTCCATCCGTTCTTGCCTGCTTTAGGTATAAATATTACCCTTGTCCCTCTCCAAGCCTTGGGGACATAACCCAGAGTCAGACTGGCCCTAGCAAGTCTCACTAGCGGCCCTATGATGGGGTCCCCAGCCCTCTGCAGGAGGACCGGGTAGATGCCATCCGGGCCTGGGGACTTGTAGGGGTTGAAAGACTTCAAGGCCCATCTGACCCTGGCTGGGGAGGCGATCTCCCGGGCCAGCCGCCCGCGTAAACCCAATTGGGTCGCGGGCAGCGGTCGGCCCTTTTGGGAGCTCCACCCCACCTCCGTTGGACCTTTAAAGCCCGGGAAGTGCGCCATTGTCAGAAGGGTCAGGGTCTCCCTGTCCGACTCTGAGTACGTCCCGTCTGGTAGTTTTAGGGTGCTCAACATAGCTCCTGGGTTGCGGGCCAGTAATCTGTTCAGCCTGGCCGCCTCCGCGCCCTTTTCTATGTCCGAACAGAAGGAGGTCCAGCTCTTATTCTTGGCCTCCCTGATTTCTTTCCTATATGCATCCCTAGTTGCATTGGATAAGTTCCATAGTTCTTCCGTATTGCCTTTCTTGGCCCGTCTGAACCTTTCTCTAGTTTCTTTGCGAAGCTTTCCAAGCTTCCCATTCCACCAGTGGGTCTCCCGCGCCTTCTTGATTTCCGAAGGTAAGCAGTTGAGTTCGTACGTAGTGATGATGGCCGACGAGAATTGGTCAGCCGCCCTCTCAAGGGCATCTACGTCTTTGATTTCCATGGTTTTCCCATGGAGTGCAGCTTGTAGGCCTGTGGAATAACGCTCCCAGTTTGTTTTCCTCGGGTTTCTGACCCATGTGGGGCCAGAGGGTGCGTGTGATTCCAGTTCGTACAGTATCTGCATGTGGTCAGATAGAGAGGGTTCGTCTGAAACCCTCCATTTCTTTACTTTATCCCTAAAGCTCCCGGTGCAGAGGGTAATGTCGATTACCTCTTCTCTCACAGAGTTCCGAAAGGTCGGTACAGTACCTGTATTTAGAATATCCAAGTCAGTAGTGATTAGATAGTCCACTAGGTCCTCACCTCTTCTGTTGGTGTCCGTGCTACCCCACAACTTATGGTGAGAGTTTGCATCGCACCCCAACAGCAGGGGTAGGCCTCTTACCTTACAGTAGTCCACTAATGAGCGGACTTCCTCCGGTGGATGGGACACACTGTCATGTGGAAAGTATGCCGATCCAATGACGAGCTTACCAATTCCTATTAGGTCGACTGAAGCCACCATGAGGTCTCTGGTGCAAAGATCCAGTAGTGGGACGATGTTGATGTTCTTCGCCAGAATGCATGTCCTCGGGTTGGGTGCCTCGGGGTACCTGTAACAAGAGATGCCAGCCCCCCTAATCCCCTGATGACATCCCTATTTATCCACGGTTCTTGGATAAGTGAGATGCCTGTGTGCATCACAGCTATGTTTTTCTGCAGAACCGCAGAGGCACTTTTGCTGTGAGACGTTCACTATAAATACAATACTTTTGGAAAAGTACTCTCAACTAAGTTTTTTACGCATATATCTTACATGTCAATTCAAAATAACTCAAAAATTGTTTAAAAATTTTATTTTTCGGGTTTTCGCGGTTTCAGGATCAGTATTTGCATTATGGAATTGCTCTACTGTAAATAAAACACTTTTGAAAAAGAATTTCTAACAAAGATTTTTACGCAAATATATTATAGGTCAAATTAAAATATAAAGAGAATCATATTCTTAGCTTTATAGCGTAATTATGATTGGTAATTACATTACTCACTAAAGGTACAATACCTTTGTAAAAGTTTTGTCAAATAAGCTTTTTACGCATATATCTCACATGTCAATTTAAAATATCTTAAAAATTCTTAAAAATTTTTATTTTTCGGGTTTTCGCGGTTTCAGGATCAGTAATTGCATTATGGAATAGCTCTAGTATAAATACAATACTTTTCAAAAAAAATTTCTAACAAAGACTTTTACGCATATATCTCATAGGTCAAATTAAAAAATCCAGAGTATCTTATTCTTCGCGTTATCGCGTAATTATGATTGATAATTACATTACGGGCGTGATGTTCACTAAAAATACAATAACTTTGTAAAAGTATTGTCCATTAAGCTTGTTACGCATATATCTCACATGTCAATTTAAAATATCTTAAAAACTCTTAAAAATTTTTCTTTTCCGGGTTTTCGCGGTTTCAGTATCAGTAATTGCATTATGAAATTGCTCTACTATAAATGAAACACTTTTGAAAAAGTATTTCTAACAAAGACTTTTACGCATATATCTTACAGGTCAAATTAAAAAATCCAGAGTATCTTATTCTTCGCGTTATCGCGTAATTATGATTGGTAATTACATTACGGGCGTGACGTTCACTATAAATACAATACTTTTGAAAAAGTATTCTCAACTAAGTTTTTTACGCATATATCTTACATGTCAATTCAAAATAACTCAAAAATTTTTTAAAAATTTTATTTTTCGGGTTTTCGCGGTTTCAGGATCAGTAATTGCATTATGGAATTGCTCTACTGTAAATAAAACACTTTTGAAAAAGTATTTCTAACAAAGATTTTTACGCATATATATTATAGGTTAAATTAAAAAATCAAGAGAATCATATTCTTCGCGTTATCGCTTAATTATGATTGGTAATTACATTACGAGCATGATGTTCACAAAAAATACAATACCTTTGTAAAAGTATTGTCAATTAAGCTTGTTACGCATATATCTCACATGTCAATTTAAAATATCTTAAAAACTCTTAAAAATTTTTCTTTTCCGGATTTTCGCGGTTTCAGTATCAGTAATTGCATTTTTGAATTGCTCTACTATAAATTAAACACTTTTGAATAAGTATTTCTAACAAAGATTTTCACGCATTTATCTTATAGGTCAAATTAAAAAATCCATAGTATATTATTCTTCGCTTTATCGCGTAATTATGATTGGTAATTACATTACGGGCGTGATGTTCACTAAAAATACAATAACTTTGTAAAAGTATTGTCCATTAAGCTTGTTACGCATATATCTCACATGTCAATTTAAAATATCTGAAAAATTCTTAAAAATTTTTATTTTTCGGGTTTTCGCGGTTTCAGGATCAGTAATTGCATTATGGAATTGCTCTACTATAAATACAATACTTTTGAAAAAGTATTTCTAACAGGGATTTTTACGCATATATCTTAGAGGTCAAATTAAAATATCCAGAGTATCTTATTCTTCGCGTTATCCCGTAATTATGATTGGTAATTACATTACGGGCTTGATGTTCACTAAAAATACAATACTTTTGAAAAATTATAAACAACTAAGTTTTTTACGCATATATCTTACATGTGAAATCAATATATCTTAAAAATTGTTTAAAAATTTTAGTTTTCTGGTTTCCGCGGTTTCAGTACCAGTATTTGCATTATGGTATTGCTCTTCTATAAATAAAACACTTTTGAAAATGTATTTCTAACAATGATTTTTACTCATATATCTTATAGGTCAAATTAAAATATCCAGAGTATCTTATTCTTCCGGTTATCCCGTAATTATGATTGGTAATTACATTACGGGATTGATGTTCACTATAAATACAATACTTTTGAAAAGTATTTCTAACAAAGATTTTTATGCATATATCTTATAGGTCAAATTAAAAAATCCAGAGTATTTTATTCTTCGCGTTATCGCGTAATTATGATTGGTAATTACATTAAAGGAGTGATGTTCACTATAAATACAATACTTTTGAAAAAGTATTCCGAACTAAGTTTTTTACGCATATATCTTACATGTCCATTCAAGATATCTTAAAAATTGTTTAAATATTTTATTTTTCTGGTGTTCGCGGTATCAGGATCAGTAATTGCATTATGGAATTGCTCTACTATAAATACAATACTTTTGAAAAAGTACTTATAACAAAGATTATTATCAATATATCTAATAGGTCTAATTAAAAAATCGAGAGTATCTTATTCTTCGCATTATCGCGTAATTATGATTAGTAATTACATTACGGGCGTGATGTTCACTATAAATAAAATACTTTAGAAAAAGTATTCTCAACTAAGTTTTTTGAGGATATATATTACATGTGAAATCAAATTATCTTAAAAATTGTTTAAAAATTTTATTTTTCTGGTTTTCGCGGAATCAGGACCAGTATTTGCATTATGGAATTGCTCGAATATAAATAAAAAACTTTTGAAAAAGTATTTCTAACAAAGATTTTTACGCATATATCTTATAGGTCAAATTAAAATATACAGAGCATCTTATTCTTCGCGTTATCGCGTAATTATGATTGGTAATTACATTACGGGAGTGACGTTCACTATTTTATTATTATTATTATAAATATGGCTAGGACCCCGAAGGGCCCCTGATGCTTGGGTAATCCCGTTGCATCACCAACTAAAAACCTCATGCGCGACCCCACAGCCCGTGCCAAAGGGCAAGGACCTGGGCCACGTTTTTGGTCTGAATCACGGCTACGTCTATGGAGACGCAGCCCGCGAGAGACTGTCGTTTGTCCCCAATTGCTGGACAATGGCAGAGTATATGGGTGGAAGTTTCATTGTCTTCCCCACATAGTCGACAAAGTGGACTTTTAGCAAGCCCTATATTGTGTCTATGGTAGGCGAGGTTGCCATGACCAATAAGCACTTCTGTTATGGTCTTTACCTCGGTTCTACTAAGTCTGCGCAGATCTGCAGCTCGTTTGGGGTTTAGATATTCCCCCATGAGTGCTTTGGCTTGTTTGCATGCCGTTGCCTTGTGCAAATCTTCCTGGTGTTTCTCGGACAGCCACTTTTAAATGTCTTCTGTGGCCGACCTGTTCGAAATACCTATAACTGGTTCTAGACCAGATGGGTTTTGTTTTTTCATCGCTAGCTTAGCTAGTCTATCCGCTGTCTCGTTGCCCTTGATACCCCTGTTTCCAGGAATCCAGAGGACTGTGACTCGGTTGTCATCCGCTAGTTTGTTCAATGCTTCATAGCATTCCCAGGCCAGCGTCGAGGTAGTCACTGACTTATCTAGTGTCGTGATGGCCGCTCTACTATCTGAGCAGATGCGGATGTTCCTGTTGCGTCCATGATTCTGTGCTGCGTATGCGCATTGGAGTATGGCCGCAATCTCGGTTTGAAGAACTGTGGAGTGGGGTCCCAGCGGGACCATGAGGCGTGTGTCGCTGTTCTTCCCATAGACACCAGCCCCAGCACCCTCCCTGTTTTTGGAGCCGTCTGTAAACCAGTTGTCTCCGTCCCCTGGGAGGTGTGCGCGACCCACCCTCCAATCTTCCATAGTTGACAAGCTTACCTTGTACTTTTTGTCAAAGAGGTACCGTGGAGACGTCCTGTCTCTTACCATTTTCATGATCGGTCTCTTTGCGATGTTGACAGTGGTTTTTAGTTTTTCCGAAATCACTGTGTTGGGGTTTACCCCAATTCTCCAGGCCGCCTTGCTAGCCTCGGCTGTGATGGTTAGGTGCAGAGGCTCTAGCCCCATTAGTGCTCCCAACGCTGTTGTGGGTGAGGACTTCGAGGCGCCAGTGATGCCTCTAAGGATCAGCCCTCGAAGTCTTTCCAACCTGGCCATGGCTGTCTTCTGCTTGACTCTGCTCCACCAGACCAATGACGCATACGTTAGTCTGGGTCGCAGAATCGCCGTGAAGATCCACAGCAGTGTGTCGGGTTTCAAGCCCCAAGAATTGCCAATAGCTCTTCTGCAGAGCCAGAGGGTTGATATAAATTTATTGCACTTGTTATCGAAGTGGTCTTTCCAAGTGAGCTTATTGTCCAAGATAACTCCTAGATATTTAGCGCTCTTAGAAATTTCTAGACGCTGCTTTTTCAGTTCCAGTGTTCTAGATGTACTCCATTTATACCGCTTGGTAAAAATGACTACGTCAGTCTTACCTGGGTTCACCGAGAGTCCTGTTGTTCTACACCAGGTATCCACAGCTTTTAGTGACTGTTGCATTACGCCCATAAGTGCATCCAAATGCATTCCGCGTACTATGACTAGGATGTCGTCAGCATATCCAATGGGGTGACATCCTTGGTCGGTTAGTAGATGCAGTAGTTCGTCCACCACTAGACTCCACAGCAGGGGAGATAGTACTCCTCCCTGCGGGCATCCTGAGTCAACGATCCCTTGGAGGGTAGTATTTCCTTTGGTAATCGTGATGTTCCTGTTTCCTAGCATATGGCAGGTCCAGTCAACAACGGCTATGGGCACTCCTTGTCTTATCATAGCTCTCCTGATCACTTCACTGGATGTGTGGTTAAAGGCACCCTCAATATCCATGAATGTTCCAATAGCCAATCCTTTAAGGTTCATTTGGGCCTCAATCAGATTCACCGCTTTGCTAAGGGCAGTTTCGGTCGAGTGACCGGCCCTGTAGGCATGCTGATCGCTGTGTAGTGGTTTTACCGCCAGGATCTTATCGCGGATGTATCTGTCCACGAGTCTCTCCACCGTTTTTAGTACGAAGGAGGTAAGGCTGATTGGTCGGAAATCCTTCGGAGATGTCCATCCGTTCTTGCCTGCTTTAGGTATAAATATTACCCTTGTCCCTCTCCAAGCCTTGGGGACATAACCCAGAGTCAGACTGGCCCTAGCAAGTCTCACTAGCGGCCCTATGATGGGGTCCCCAGCCCTCTGCAGGAGGACCGGGTAGATGCCATCCGGGCCTGGGGACTTGTAGGGGTTGAAAGACTTCAAGGCCCATCTGACCCTGGCTGGGGAGGCGATCTCCCGGGCCAGCCGCCCGCGTAAACCCAATTGGGTCGCGGGCAGCGGTCGGCCCTTTTGGGAGCTCCACCCCACCTCCGTTGGACCTTTAAAGCCCGGGAAGTGCGCCATTGTCAGAAGGGTCAGGGTCTCCCTGTCCGACTCTGAGTACGTCCCGTCTGGTAGTTTTAGGGTGCTCAACATAGCTCCTGGGTTGCGGGCCAGTAATCTGTTCAGCCTGGCCGCCTCCGCGCCCTTTTCTATGTCCGAACAGAAGGAGGTCCAGCTCTTATTCTTGGCCTCCCTGATTTCTTTCCTATATGCATCCCTAGTTGCATTGGATAAGTTCCATAGTTCTTCCGTATTGCCTTTCTTGGCCCGTCTGAACCTTTCTCTAGTTTCTTTGCGAAGCTTTCCAAGCTTCCCATTCCACCAGTGGGTCTCCCGCGCCTTCTTGATTTCCGAAGGTAAGCAGTTGAGTTCGTACGTAGTGATGATGGCCGACGAGAATTGGTCAGCCGCCCTCTCAAGGGCATCTACGTCTTTGATTTCCATGGTTTTCCCATGGAGTGCAGCTTGTAGGCCTGTGGAATAACGCTCCCAGTTTGTTTTCCTCGGGTTTCTGACCCATGTGGGGGCCAGAGGGTGCGTGTGATTCCAGTTCGTACAGTATCTGCATGTGGTCAGATAGAGAGGGTTCGTCTGAAACCCTCCATTTCTTTACTTTATCCCTAAAGCTCCCGGTGCAGAGGGTAATGTCGATTACCTCTTCTCTCACAGAGTTCCGAAAGGTCGGTACAGTACCTGTATTTAGAATATCCAAGTCAGTAGTGATTAGATAGTCCACTAGGTCCTCACCTCTTCTGTTGGTGTCCGTGCTACCCCACAACTTATGGTGAGAGTTTGCATCGCACCCCAACAGCAGGGGTAGGCCTCTTACCTTACAGTAGTCCACTAATGAGCGGACTTCCTCCGGTGGATGGGACACACTGTCATGTGGAAAGTATGCCGATCCAATGACGAGCTTACCAATTCCTATTAGGTCGACTGAAGCCACCATGAGGTCTCTGGTGCAAAGATCCAGTAGTGGGACGATGTTGATGTTCTTCGCCAGAATGCATGTCCTCGGGTTGGGTGCCTCGGGGTACCTGTAACAAGAGATGCCAGCCCCCCTAATCCCCTGATGACATCCCTATTTATCCACGGTTCTTGGATAAGTGAGATGCCTGTGTGCATCACAGCTATGTTTTTCTGCAGAACCGCAGAGGCACTTTTGCTGTGAGACGTTCACTATAAATACAATACTTTTGAAAAAAGTATTCTCAACTAAGTTTTTTACGCATATATCTTACATGTCGATTCAAAATAACTCAAAAATTGTTTAAAAATTTTATTTTTCGAGTTTTCGCGGTTTCAGGATCAGTATTTGCATTATGGAATTGCTCTACTGTAAATAAAACACTTTTGCAAAAGTATTTCTAACAAAGATTTTTTACGCATATATATTATAGGTCAAATTAAAATATCCAGAGAATCATATTCTTCGCGTTATCGCTTAATTATGATTGGTAATTACATTACTCACTAAAGGTACAATACCTTTGTAAAAGTTTTGTCAAATAAGCTTTTTACGCATATATCTCACATGCCAATTTAAAATATCTTAAAAATTCTTAAAAATATTTATTTTTCGGGTTTTCGCGGTTTCAGGATCAGTAATTGCATTATGGAATTGCTCTAGTATAAATACAATACTTTTGAAAAAGTATTTCTAACAAAGATTTTTATGCATATATATCTTATAGGTCAAATTAAAAAATACAGAGTATTTTATTCTTCGCGTTATCGCGTAATTATGATTGGTAATTACATTACGGGCGTGATGTTCACTAAAAATACAATAACTTTGTAAAAGTATTGTCCATTAAGCTTGTTACGCATATATCTCACATGTCAATTTAAAATATCTTAAAAACTCATAAAAATTTTTCTTTTCCGGGTTTTCGCGGTTTCAGGATCAGTAATTGCATTATGGAATTGCTCTACTATAAATAAAACACTTTTGAAAAAGTATTTCTAACAAAGATTTTTACGCATATATCTTACAGGTCAAATTAAAAAATCCAGAGTATCTTATTTTTCGCGTTATCGCGTAATTATGATTGGTAATTACATTACGGGCGTGATGTTCACTATAAATACAATACTTTTGGAAAAGTACTCTCAACTAAGTTTTTTACGCATATATCTTACATGTCAATTCAAAATAACTCAAAAATTGTTTAAAAATTTTATTTTTCGGGTTTTCGCGGTTTCAGGATCAGTATTTGCATTAGGGAATTGCTCTACTGTAAATAAAACACTTTTAAAAAAGTATTTCTAATAAAGATTTTTACGCATATATCTTATAGGTCAAATTAAAATATCCAGAATATCTTATTCTTCGCGTTATCCCGTAATTATGATTGGTAATTACATTACGGGCGTGATGTTCACTAAAAATGCAATACCTTTGTAAAAGTATACTCAACTAAGTTTTTTACGCATATATCTTA
Source organism: Diplolepis rosae (assembly GCA_030998225.1). Taxonomy (NCBI): domain Eukaryota; kingdom Metazoa; phylum Arthropoda; class Insecta; order Hymenoptera; family Diplolepididae; genus Diplolepis; species Diplolepis rosae. The sequence continues at coordinate 11,638 of JAPYXD010000671.1, read as the reverse complement.
CATGTGAAATCAATATATCTTAAAAATTGTTTAAAAATTTTAGTTTTCTGGTTTCCGCGGTTTCAGGACCAGTATTTGCATTATGGTATTGCTCTTCTATAAATAAAACACTTTTGAAAAAGTATTTCTAACAATGATTTTTACTCATATATCTTATAGGTCAAATTAAAATATCCAGAGTATCTTATTCTTCGCGTTATTCCGTAATTATGATTGGTAATTACATTACGGGATTGATGTTCACTATAAATACAATACTTTTGAAAAGTATTTCTAACAAAGATTTTTATGCATATATCTTATAGGTCAAATTAAAAAATCCAGAGTATTTTATTCTTCGCGTTATCGCGTAATTATGATTGGTAATTACATTAAAGGAGTGATGTTCACTATAAATACAATACTTTTGAAAAAGTATTCTGAACTAAGTTTTTTAACGCATATATCTTACATGTCCATTCAAGATATCTTAAAAATTGTTTAAAAATTTTATTTTTCTGGTGTTCGCGGTTTCAGGACCAGTAATTGCATTATGGAATTGCTCTACTATAAATACAATACTTTTGAAAAAGTATTTCTAACAAAGATTTTTACGCATATATCTTATAGGTCAAATTAAAAAATCCAGAGTATCTTATTCTTCGCGTTATCGCGTAATGATGATTGGTAATTACATTTCGGGCGTGATGTTCACTATAAATACAATACTCCTGAAAAAGTATTCTCAACTAAGTTTTTTGAGCATATATCTTACATGTGAAATCAAAATATCTTAAAAATTGTTTAAAAATTTTATTTTTCTGGTTTTCGCGGTTTCAGGACCAGTATTTGCATTATAAAATTGCTCTTCTATAAATAAAACACTTTTGAAAAAGTATTTCTAACAATGATTTTTACGCATATATCTTATAGGTCAAATTAAAATATCCAGAGTATCTTATTCTACGCGTTATCCCGTAATTATGATTGGTAATTACATTATGGGATTGATGTTCACTATAAATACAATACTTTTGAAAAAGTATTCTCAACTAAGTTTTTTACGCATATATCTTACATGTGAAATCAAAATATCTTAAAAATTATTTAAAAATTTTATTTTTCTGGTTTTCGCGGTTTCAGGACCAGTATTTGCATTATGGAATTGCTCTTCTATAAATAAAACACTTTTGAAAAAGTATTTCTAACAAAGATTTTTACGCATATATCTTATAGGTCAAATTAAAATATCCAGAGCATCTTATTCTTCGCGTTATCGCGTAATTATGATTGGTAATTACATTACGGGAGTGATGTTCACTATAAATACAATACTTTTGAAAAAGTATTCTCAGGTAAGTTTTTTACGCATATATCTTACATGTCAATTCAAAATAACTCAAAAATTGTTTAAAAATTTTATTTTTCGAGTTTTCGCGGTTTCAGGATCAGTATTTGCATTATGGAATTGCTCTACTGTAAATAAAAAACTTTTCAAAAGTATTTCAAAAAAAGATTTTTACGGATAAATATTAAAGGTAAAATTGAAATATACAGAGAATCATAATCTTCGCGTTATCGCTTAATTATGATTGGTAATTACATTACTCACTAAAGGTACAATACCTTTGTAAAAGTTTTGTCAAATAAGCTTTTTGCGCATATATCTCACATGTCAATTTAAAATATCTTAATAATTCTTAAAAATATTTATTTTTCTGGTTTTCGCGGTTTCAGGATCAGTAATTGCATTATGGAATTGCTCTAGTATAAATACAATACTTTTGAAAAAGTATTTCTAACAAAGATTTTTACGCATATATCTTATAGGTCAAATTAAAAAATACAGAGTATCTTATTCTTCGCGTTATCGCGTAATTATGATTGGTAATTACATTACGGGCGTGATGTTCACTAAAAATACAATACCTTTGTAAAAGTATTGTCAATTAAGCTTGTTACGCATATATCTCACATGTCAATTTAAAATATCTTAAAAACTCATAAAAATTTTTCTTTTCCGGGTTTTCGCGGTTTCAGTATCAGTAATTGCATTATGGAATTGCTCTACTATAAATAAAACACTTTTGAAAAAGTATTTCTAACAAATATCTTTACGCATATATCTTATAGGTCAAATTAAAAAATCCAGAGCATCTTATTCTTCGCGTTATCTCTTAATTATGATTGGTAATTACATTACGGGCGTGACGTTCACTATAAATACAATACTTTTGAAAAAGTATTCTCAACTAAGTTTTTTACGCATATATCTTACATGTCAATTCAAAATAACTCAAAAATTGTTTAAAAATTTTATTTTTCGAGTTTTCGCGGTTTCAGGATCAGTATTTGCATTATGGAATTGCTCTACTGTAAATAAAACACTTTTGCAAAAGTATTTCTAACAAAGATTTTTACGCATATATATTATAGGTCAAATTAAAATATCCAGAGAATCATATTCTTCGCGTTATCGCTTAGTTATGATTGGTAATTACATTACTCACTAAAGATACAATACCTTTGTAAAAGTTTTGTCAAATAAGCTTTTTACGCATATATCTCACATGTCAATTTAAAATATCTTAAAATTCTTAAAAATTTTTATTTTTCTGGTTTTCGCGGTTTCAGGATCAGCAATTGCATTATGGAATTGCTCTACTATAAATAAAACACTTTTGAAAAAGTATTTCTAACAAAGATTTTTACGCATATATCTTATAGGTCAAATTAAAAAATCCAGAGTATCTTATTCTTCGCGTTATCACGTAATTATGATTGGTAATTACATTACGAGCATGATGTTCACAAAAAATACAATACCTTTGTAAAAGTATTGTCAATTAAGATTGTTACGCATATATCTCACATGTCAATTTAAAATATATTAAAAATTCTTAAAAATTTTTATTTTTCGTGTTTTCGCGGTTTCAGGATCAGTAATTGCATTTTGGAATTGCACTACTATAAATAAAACACTTTTGAAAAAGTATTTCTAACAAAGATTTTTACGCATATATCTTATAGGTCAAATTAAAAAATCCAGAGTATCTTATTCTTCGCGTTATCGCGTAATTATGATTGGTAATTACATTACGGGCGTGATGTTCACTAAAAATACAATACCTTTGTAAAAGTATTGTCAATTAAGATTGTTACGCATATATCTCACATGTCAATTTAAAATATCTTAAAAATTGTTTAAAATTTTTATTTTCCGGGTTTTCGCGGTTTCAGTATCAGTAATTGCATTATGGAATTGCTCTACTATAAATACAATACTTTTGAAAAAGTATTTCTAACAAAGATTTTTACGCATATATCTTATAGGTCAAATTAAAATATCCAGAGTATCTTATTCTTCGCGTTATCCCGTAATTATGATTGGTAATTACATTACGGGAGTGATGTTCACTATAAATACAATACTTGTGAAAAAGTATTCTCAACTAAGTTTTTTACGCATATATCTTACATGTGAAATCAAAATATCTTAAAAATTATTTGAAAATTTTATTTTTCTGGTTTTCGCGGTTTCAGGACCAGTATTTGCATTATGGAATTGCTCTTCTATAAATAAAACACTTTTGAAAAAGTATTTCTAACAAAGATTTTTACGCATATATCTTATATGTCAATTTAAAATATCCAGACCATCTTATTCTTCGCGTTATCGCGTAATTATGATTGGTAATTACATTACGGGCGTGATGTTCACTAAAATTACAATACTTTTGAAAAAGTATTCTCAACTAAGTTTTTTACGCATATATCATACATGTGAAATCAAAATATCTTAAAAATTGTTTAAAAATTTTATTTTTCTGGTTTTCGCGGTTTCAGGACCAGTATTTGCATTATGGAATTGCTCTTGTATAAATAAAACACTTTTGAAAAAGTATTTCTAACAATGATTTTTACGCATATATCTTAGAGGTCAAATTAAAATATCCAGAGTATCTTATTCTTCGCGTTATCCCGTAATTATGATTGGTAATTACATTACGGGCTTGATCTTCACTAAAAAATACAATACCTTTGTAAAAGTATTCTCAACTAAGTATTTTACGCATATATCTTACATGTCAATTTAAAATATATTAAAAATTCTTAAAAATTTTTATTTCTCGGGTTTCGCGGTTTCAGGATCAGTATTTGCATTATGGAATTGCTCTACCATAAATAAAACACTTTTGAAAAAGTATTTCTAACAAAGATTTTTACGCATATATCTTATAGGTCAAATTAAAAAATCCAGAGTATCTTATTCTTCGCATTATCGCGTAATTATGATTGGTAATTACATTACGGGAGTGATGTTCACTATAAATACAATACTTTTGTAAAAGTATTGTCAATTAAACTTTTTACGCATATATCTCACACGTCTATTTAAAATATCTTAAAAATTCAGAAAAATTTTTATTTTTCGGGCTTTCGCGGTTTCAGGATCAGTAATTGCATTATGGAATTGCTCTACTATAAATACAATACTTTTGAAAAAGTATTTCTAACAAAGATTTTTACGCATATATCTTATAGGTCAAATTAAAAAATCCAGAGTATGTTATTTTTCGCGTTATCGCGTAATTATGATTGGTAATTACATTACGGGAGTGATGTTCTCTATAAATACAATACTTTTGGAAAAGTATTCTCAAGTAAGTTTTACGCATATATCTCACATGTCAATTTAAAATATCTTAAAAATTTTTAAAAAAATTTTATTTTCCGGGTTTTCGCGGTTTCAGTATCAGTAATTGCAATATGGAATTGCTCTACTACAAATACAGTACTTTTGAAAAAGTATTTCTAACAAAGATTTTTATGCATATATCTTATAGGTTCAAATTAAAAATCCAGAGTATTTTATTCTTCGCGTTATCGCGTAATTATGATTGATAATTACATTACGGGCGTGATGTTCACTATAAATACAATACTTTTGGAAAAGTACTCTCAACTAAGATTTTTAGGCATATATATTACATGTCAATTCAAAATATCTTAAAAATTGTTTAAAAATTTTATTTTTCGGGTTTCGCGGTTTCAGGATCAGTATTTGCATTATGGAATTGCTCTACCATAAATAAAACACTTTTGAAAAAGTATTTCTAACAAAGATTTTTACGCATATATCGTATAGGTCAAGTTAAAAAATCCAGAGTATCTTTTATTTTTTTTTTTTTTTTTGGTGAGGAGGAAAAATGGCAAAATCTTTTATAGACGTTGTACAGGACTCTCCTAGGACGGGTCTAGGCATACCTGTTAAAACCAGAAAACCCCCTCTCTCGAACCAATACACCACCCGCGGAACCGCCTTTCGGCTTTAAACTTCACGGGTGGTTGGTTCCATTAAAGTCGCGTACGACTCTTCCGTCATCCGTTCGCTCGGAACTTCCACCCGCGGCCACACGCCCACTAGGATAACCGACCAGCCGCGCCACCCAGGGGAGAAACAAACAGATTCCTCCCCCGAACGACGCGGACAGTCAAGTCTACCCGAGACGCAGGACCGCGGGTGCAGGCCCCGATGCGATTTCTACTGGCCCTCCCCGTTGTTTCGCTCCCGACGCCCATCAAGTTCTCTCGTCTTCATCACAAGTGTGACGAATGACTCGATGAGCGTCCAGAACCGCTCAGACTGGAGCATGAGGGGGACCATCGTGTCAGGAGTAAGTTCGGAACCCACCGCCTGACCGAGGACCCCCTTAGCCACACCCCATTTTGCGCAGACGAAGAGTGCGTGCTCTGCGTTATCCAACGGGGAATCGCAGTAGCAACACGTCTCCTCGTCTCTCTTCTTAAAGCGCCTCAGGTACGCGTTAAAACAGCCATGGCCCGAGAGCGCTTGTGCCAAGTAAAAGCCGACTTCCCCGTGCTTTCTGTTCAGCCAGGTGGCGAGCTCCGGGATCAGGCGGTAGGTCCATCTCCCTGTCTGCTCACCATGCCCGCGCCTCGGCCCTTTCTCGACGAGTCTACGCCTTCCGTCCTTGCGGATGGCCTCCTTCCCGCGAGCGATTTCCTGCAGGTCGGCGCAGGTAAGCTCCTTGCGAAGCTGAAAGGTTTCCTGCCTTTCCTCCGCCAATAAATCTATTGGCGGGACGCTCGCCAGGACCAGCACAGCGCTCGTCGAGATAGTTCTATATGCCGAAACTATTCTCAGCGCGAGAAGTCTCTGCGCCGAGAACAGCTTCTTCTGAATAGCATGGTTTTGCAAGGCATTGGCCCATACCGGAGCTGCATAAAGCAGCTTCGAATGGACCACGCTCGCCACCAATCTTCTTTTCGCTTCCCTGGGTCCACCAATGTTTGGCATAAGCCGGGCCAAGTTTGCTCCACATTGGATGGCTTTGGTGGCTGCGATCTTTAGGTGTTCGCCAAAGCTAAGCCTACGATCCCGCTGCACCCCCAGGTACTTAATGCTTGTTTTCCACTCGACTTCATGCTCTCCGAGAACGATCCTCGGGTATTCGAAGGATCTCCTGTCCGTAACGAGCAAAGCCTCGGTTTTCTCAGGGGCCATTTTAAGACCTCTGCCATCCAACCAGCGCTTCGCTCGCCACAGACTTTCATTGATCCTCAGCTCTAGGATTCCGACGTCGTCAGCGGCGCACACGACAAGTGCGTCATCCGCGAAGCCGACGATGCTCGTTCCAGCAGGCAGGTCCATGCGCAGGAAATCGTCGTACATGACGTTCCAAACGAGTGGACCCACCCGCGACCCTTGAGGGGCGCCACATGTCATCTCCTCCTTGAGAGACCATTTGTCGCCCTCATATATCACCCACCTGTCGCTCAGATAGTCATCTATCATTCGCAACAGGTAGTCTGGAACCTTCTTCCGCACCATCGCCTCGATGCAGATGTTCCATCTCGCGGTATTGAACGCATTGCGTATGTCAATGCTAATCAACGCACAGAATCCCTTACGCTTACCAGTTCCTTTTCTTGCATTTGTGGCGATGTTAACCACAGCTAGGATGGCGTCCACAGTGGACCTGCCTTTCCTGAATCCGAACTGGTTTTCCGAGAGCCCGTTCTCCCCGACCAAGAGAGCCTGAAGCCGTTGTAGAATCAACTCCTCCAGAAGCTTCCCCATTGTATCCAATAGGCATATTGGTCTATACGACGAGGCAACCCCTAGAGGTTTGTTGCCCTTCCTCAGCAGGACCAACCTCTGCTTCTTCCAATCTGCGAAGAACCTCCCCTCCCGAAGACAGGAGTTAAAGGCTTCTAGGAGGATCTCTGGGTACGCCCCGATCACCTCTTTGAGGATCTCGTTCGGCACCCCGTCGATACCCGGCGCTGTATTTGCCTTAAGCCTTCCACCCGCTCTCTTTAGTTCTTCGAGAGTGAACAGTTCTTCGCGCCGGACCACGCAGGAACTTCGGTCCTGTCTTTGGAACGGCTCCACGTGTGGGAACAAGCTACACACAATGTAATGGAATCGATCGGGATTATCCAGGCCCGGGGTCTTTCTTCTAGCCACCAATCTCTTGGTGACTATTTTGAAGGCGAGACCCCATGGGTCCTTCTCGACCTCACCGATCAAGTCTTTCCAGCATTGAAGTCGGCTTTTCTTTATGCCTCGCCTCAAAGCTGTTTTTGCCCTTTTCCATGCCTCGTGCAGCGTAGCATCCCCCTTTGAACGGGTGAATTTTCGCCGCGCTGCGAGGCATTCTCGACGTAGGGCTGCCAACTGGTCGTTCCACCAGTACATCGAACCCTTGGCTTGCCTGCGCTCACGGCGAGGCATCGAGTAGTCGCAAGCCGCGACCACCTTCTGCCTCACCGAGCGCACAGCAGCTTCAAACGACCCAGCAGGGCAGACCCAACCAAGCTCATCGATCAGCCTGATTTTTTCGAGGTGTTTGCGAAGTCTTTCCCTGCTGAGTCGTCTCGTGTTCCAGGAGGGGCTCCTTCCTTCGCCGCCCCTACCCTTATCCACCGCCTGACACCGTTGTTCTAGTGTGAATTCGATGCACCGGTGGTCACTCAAGGTTATTACCTCGAGGACCGACCAGTCGCTTATCCTTGAAGCGAGGCGAAGTGCGGCAATTGTGAGATCAATTATTGACCCCCCCGCTCCTCGTCTGAACGTAAATTCCCCGCCCTGATTCAAGACGATCAGTTCGTTCCTAGCGACCATCTCGCCAACCCAGATTCCCCTCCTATCTAGGCGGGCTTCACCCCACTCGGGCGACTTACTGTTGAAGTCCCCCCCTATGAGGGATCGCCCGATGGCCTCACGGAGGCTTTCCTCAAGGAGGAGGATCTGGGTCTCAAAGACATCGAAGGGATCGCCGGGGGAGAAGTAGCAGCTGTACACACGCACACCCGCCACCTCCACCCAGACGAACCCCGCGTCGGTCTCCAGGAAGTCCCCGACGCCCAAATCAGGGTTACAAACAAGGATGCCGGCCCTCCTTGATGCATCCTGATACCAAGCAGAGTTATCGGACCACTTGTACTGCTCACTAATGAGCAGCACATCAGCCCCCCTCTCCCTGGCAGTCTGCATCAGGAGGTCCTGGGCATCCTTCCCCTTCCGAGGTTGAGCTGCAGGAACTTCACTTCCTGCTTCTCAACCTCCGAAGCTCTTCCTGGAAGACCGGGCAGGAGCCGCTCCCCGACAAAGGAACGACATATTTGTCGCCCCTGTCTGCGCATGAAAGGCACCTTGGTGGCGCCTTACAGGTCCCGGCCAGAGTGTCCCGTGGCGCCGCATCTCCAACAGGCGTTTTTCCTGTCGGGGTTGCTGCAGCCCCGGGACCCGTGGCCGTACCCAAGGCACCTGAAGCAGCGGGCGACTTCCAGGTGCTCGCGAATGCGGCACTCTACCCACCCGATCCTCAACTTACCTAGCTGATGCAGACGCGCGGCGTCTGCCTCAGCTAGCCGGATCACTGCAGTCTTCACCCCACCAAAGCGAGTGAAGAGCCTGCAGGACCCCTCAAAAGCTGGACTGCCCAATGCCAAGCAGAGGGCAGACACAACCTCTTCTTTTTCAACGGTCTCGTCGAGGTCCCTAATTTCGAGGGACCTCGTCGAGACCAGGGCTGAAATTTGCGCCCTTTCCCCGACCGCCAGGTCGAGCTCCTTTCGGAAGGCCGAAACGTCTCCCCCCTTTTTGAGGACCAAAAGGTGTTCTTCCTTCCTGGTCCTCCGGATAGACAGGACCTCAAGTCCTGCCTTCTGGGGGTCGACCTTCGCCTTCATTTCCCTCAAGATGTCGGCGTAGGACTGGCCGTCCTTCGCCGACACCTTGATGGCGTCGCCCGACCTCGCGGCCGGGGAGCGCCTCTGCAACTTTCCCTTTTTTTTGTGTTCCTGCGCAGAGGGCACAGGAGCCTCTTTCTTCTTCTTCTTTTTTTCTTCTTCTTCTCCACCAGCTGCCATTCCCCATCCTTTTTCGGGGTCTGGCCTCTGGTGGCCGCAGCATAGGACGGCGATATGCTGCCCTTCCCTTTCTTGGTAAGCCGATCTTCGGGGGGAGAAGGAGCAACCCTCTTCTCCCCCTTTGTCAGCTTCTTGGTGGTATCTCCCAGCGACGCAGAGCGCAGTCTCCGGAAGATACCCATCTTTTTTGAGGCGGGGTGGGATTCCAGCTTCTTCTGGATTTCCATCCCGCTTTCTACAAGACATTTGTGGGTGTTGAGCATTCCGCTCAACACCTCTGATGCCTCGTTAACACTGTCCTTTACGTGGCCAGGGTTATTTCTCAGCATACCCTGCTGGATGACACTGAGAGCCCTGGCCAACTTTTCCATCTTTGTGCTTTGCTCCTTCAGGAGCTGAAGGACGTCTTTCCATCCCTCAGCCCCTGGAGAAGTGTGTGAGGACGTATCTGACGCCTTCACCTCTTCACCTCCTTTATTTTTTAAAACATTCATATTAAAACTGTCGTGTCTTAAGACGGTTCGCCCATCATGGGAGCCCTACCGCGGTAGGGCTACTATCCCCGCCTATATGGATCCCTAGTTATGTGCGCCGAAACCGAGAAGCGGCTTATCGGATGGTCGATCCTATCGGCACATTAGATGAAACTAGTAAAAGGTTACGGGATAGGCCCGCGCCATAATGATGCTAAAGGTTTAACGTCACCCCTATCGACCGAGCGGTGCCGAGTCCGCCCCGACACCTGACCCGGACTTCAGGCTAGACGGTGTGCGATTTATCCTACGCAGCGTCGGATATAAGGAAATACTGACCAGGTAATCCTTCATTCCTGCGCCCGGACGTCCATGATTTCAACCCCGACATTGGCTCCAGACAGTAGGATCGTGAGCGGTTTTCCCAGATTAACATGTGGTTTCACGGGATCTTTGCCCTTCGCGGTCGAACACCGGAGGGACTTACGGTTACCCATATTACTTCAACAGAGGTGAGGTACTGACATCGCGTCCTACCCTGGTCGAGAGGCTACTACTCCTCCCTTGGCTAGTCTATCGGGAATATCCACCAGGCGCCGGCCGCAGCCTCATTCACTCAGCGTCCCATTCATTCTGGTGTGTGTGGGTGTCGGTGTCGTGCATGTGATTGTGGTGTGACCGCAAGAGCGCACGCGGGAAGTTCAGCGTCATCGCCGCATACGCATTTGGGGCGATACCCCGATTAAGGGGCCCCCCGCATTCACTCCGTGTACGTTCATTCGGCATCAAGAGACCTGTTCAAGGTCCCCTGATGCTTTCGCTCCACACCGCGTCCTCACGCGCCTGAAAGTCGCAGAACAACCGTCGTGGCACGTGCGCCCGGCAGGCCCATCACTAGGGAAAAGCCCGTCTATAGGGCTCCCTTGGCAGCCATCCTGTCGGCAACAGCCCTACTGCCGGCAGAGTCCTTGCGGCTACTACCGTTGGTGGGCTGCAGGACGCGACTGCTCCGTGCTTGGAAAAATGCGTACACAACGCCGAGACCATGCCCGCCCACAGAACCCTCTCTCAGTTGTTAGGTGTGTTGTGTTTAGTGTCGCTGTAATTATGATTGGTAATTACATTACGGGCGTGATGTTCACTAAAAATACAATACCTTTGTAAAAGTATTGTCAATTAAGCTTGTTACGCTTATATCTCACATGTCAATTTAAAATATCTTAAAAATTGTTTAAAATTTTTATTTTCCGGGTTTTCGCGGTTTCAGTATCAGTAATTGCATTATGGAATTGCTCTACTATAAATACAATACTTTTGAAAAAGTATTTCTAACAAAGATTTTTACGCATATATCTTATAGGTAAAATTAAAAAATCCGGAGTATCTTATTTTTCGCGTTATCGCGTAATTATGATTGGTAATTACATTACGGGAGCGATTTTCACTACAAATACAAAACTTTTGAAATAGTATTCTCAACTAAGTTTTTTGCGCATATATCTTACATGTCAAATCAAAATATCTTAAAAATTGTTTAAAAATTTTATTTTTCGAGTTTCGCGGTTTCAGGATCAGTATTTGCATTATGGAATTGCTCTACTATAAATACAATACTTTTGAAAAAGTATTTCTAACAAAGATTTTTACGCATATATCTTACATGTCAAATCAAAATATCTTAAAAATTGTTTAAAAATTTTATTTTCCGGGTTTTCGCGTTTTCAGTATCAGTAATTGCATTATGCAATTGCTCTACTATAAATACAATACTTTTGAAAAGT
>JAPYXD010000669.1:0-20045 GCA_030998225.1 Diplolepis rosae | reverse complement strand
ACGTCCCGAGCAAAAGGCGAGGGTAGGTTGGATAATTGGATGTAAGGGAGGCGGTAGGCTGATTATATCAGGTTGGTAAGGCCTGATAATTTATTTTTGTTTGTGGGTACGTTGTCACTTGTCAGGTCTATGGGCCCTGAGTTGTTCACAATGATAATAAAACACTGAATTTGTAAATAAATGACAATTTATTATAAATAAATAGAATGTTGCACAGTTTGTTACTTAGGTGGTAAACTATACTACTTCTCGGATGAGAAGGCAATTTTATGAGTTTTATGCGTTTACGAGCCAAATATACAGGTTTTGAGATGCCTATATATATGTCACTTTCGCAGTTGATTGTGTACGTGTTACGCTAATATACTAGGTTTTGAGATGCCTAGGTATACAACTCACGCACCACATTCAGTGTTATAAGTTTTGTACGGTTATGAGCCAAATATACAGGTTTTGAGATGCCTATATATATGTCACTTCCGGAGTTGATTGTGTACGTGTTACGCTAATATACTAGGTTTTGAGATGCCTAGGTATACAACTCACGCACCACATTCAGTGTTATAGATAATATAATAAGTTTTGAGATGCTTATTTATATGTATAACTTACTTGTCTACCTCTTAAATTAGAGGGCAAAAGAGAGAATTGTCGTTTATTACTCCTATTGTTGCAAGTCAACGCGCACAAATCCTTGCAGGATAGTTGGTGTAAGGGATGCAAGTCCACCAGCGACTGATGTGATCAATTATCCGCTTACGTATCTTGTTAAGTACACGAGAAATGAATCAAACATGCACTTGTTAACAAGATAGGTTAGTTCGTCCCGATTTCAGAAATGAATCACTATTAACCGACACGACTAAATACGACGATACACGTAATCCAAAGGAACTATCTAGCACTACGGTTTCCGGACTTGCACCACTTAAGGACCAAGGATTTTATTTACCAAGTACCGAATGTTGAGTTGCTCATAGAAATCCACTGAGACTTACGTTTATCGAAGGGTCTGCTCACGACGTTGAATTACCGGTCCGGACCTAACAACCGTACAACTGTTCGGAACTTAATGACAAACCTCCAGAGGTGAATCTGGGGTATATATACTATTGATGCTTCTATTAGTGGGAGCAGATCAACGTAAATCGGTGGCACGGCACGTTCGAATCGTAAATCGGTGGCACGGCACGTTCGAATCGCAAATCGGTGGCAAGGCACGTACGAATTGCGAATCGGTGGCCAGGCACGATCTCTGCAAGGGTTCATGAGTTCATCTCTTCTATTGCCCAATTTTATATCTAGTTTCCAAATAAATGCATTTATAATTACTCATTTCTGCATTTATTTGTTTACAATTTGTGTTACTTATTTTATGAAGTATGATCATTAATTGGTTGCCAATGATCAGTCAATCGATTTCTTATCTATGATCCATAATCAATGATCGATTTTTATTCATTGATCGTGATCGACTCATCGGCAATCAATACATAATGGCGATAATATTGATCAATACTATTTTACTACCTGAGGTATCAATAATAGTACTGATGTAATGTTGATACATAATTAATATTAATATAATAATGATTATAATATTTAGTCATTATAATTAGTGAGGCTGTGCCGATAACTTCTCATTCTCTCATTAGGTTATTAGCACGGCGTTACTACTTTATCGGCTCGCGGTGTGAGTTACTGACTCATTACCACGGGTGCAATTACCATATAGACAGGGCGCTGTTCTTCTTCATCTCTTATTACCATATGTCAAACCGATTCGTCGACGTGAGGTATACATAGGTTTACCTCATGCGCACAGCTACCCGGTCCATGTGATAATTTATCATAGGAACACTCTTATACTTGAATGATGTCTTCCTCGTTATCCTCGGTGTTTGGCGCATTGCCCTTGCACAGGGGCAATATAAAATTTTAAAAGTTACTGGGATGTAACAGTCCTCCCTCCTTAGAATAATCATCGTCCTCGATGAAATAATAAGTGTCTTCCGTAAAAAAGTGTAGTGGGCGTTCTATATTAAGTTGTGGGCCCCATAATTTGTGGTGTGGATTGCACTTCCGGAATCTCTTTGGTAAGTAAATAGTTCCTGGTAGATAGTGATGTTATTTTGCAGCTGCATGTTGATGACTGCAGGGACTGAAGTAGTTTTTGTTATTAATTTGACAGAGCGTTTCTGGTATTTTGTTCTTTTCTACTAGGCTACTTGTATCCTGAGAATGGTGTTATCTGAGGATTCAGCTGATGCAGGATGATGTCATTTTTCGAAGATGTTGGATAGTGATGCTATGCTGCAGTTGCCATGAGTCAATTTTATGTAGAAGTTGACATGGCGAATTTTTGGATCTTGTTCTGGGTGGTAGTGCACGTGTGCCCTAGGAGTTCTGCCTTGGTGGGGTTTTTTGCATGGTTGGCATGATGTCCTCTCGTTGCATGCTGGGTCGTGGGGATGATTTTCTCCTCAGTCTACGGCAGCCATGGCAGAAGATGGGTCATCGTCAAGCTCAGGGACCATCTCTTACGAGGAGCACTGCCAAGATCAGGGCTACCCTCTCTCCTTAGTGAGGGGGGCTACGTCGGTGCCTGAAGGAGCTGGTAAGTGCCCATTTTTAATTTGCATAATTGGTTCGGGTAGTGCCGCATTCGTGAAGTGTCTTGGTTCGGGTCAAGATGTCAGGCGCCGGGGACTTCCTGGACTCTCTACTAGCTGAGTGGTTCGGGGCACCCGATTACTCTAGCCCTCAAGCCTCCGGTCTTCTTATTGATCGTTCCTTAATTGACTCGGTTGCGGATTTCGACCTCTCTTTATTACAGCCGAGTGTCTCCAGTTCATCTTCTTCGTCCGGGGACCCTGCCCTGTTTGCGCCGCGACGTGACAGCTTGCAAGTGCGGATTTCGGAGATTGAAGATCGACTGGGGGTTTTTTATGTATCGGTGCGCGGCGTTCGTCCCAGCCGGGCTATCGAATCAATGACCCTGGCCTGTCAGGAGTTGATTAATTCCTCAGTCTCCCACGACTCCTTTGCCGTTGTCAGGGTTCTCGATTCGCGGAGTCCCGGTGTTCTGCTACGCGTAGCCTCCCTGGAGCTAAAACACCGCATCTTAGGGTGTAAGGACGCCCTAAAATGTCGAGGTTTAGTGGTGGGGTTGGCTTAGGTGCGTGGAATAGGGTGGTGCCTTAGGGCTACTACGTCATTCTTCAATCGTTAATCTTTAATTATCCTTTTTCTTTTTGTTTCAGGCGTGCAGGGGCGGCCACGGAACTTTCTGCGGTGCTCCCCGGGCTTATTCCTGGCTCGGGTGCTGCTCCTGGCGACGGAGATTGTTCAGCAGGGGCAGCTCCAACAAAACTGGAGTCGGGTGGCCCGGGAGAACCGAGGTGGGCGCCGAAATAGACTAATTAGAAGGTGCTGGCGCTCTCTAGCCATCCAGGCTGCTAGACGAGCGCAGGAGGTGGCACGCCGTCGAGCACTGGAGCTGCTGGCGCTTACGGAAGCGCATGTAGGCACGCCTGGCATGCAGGAGTGTATACACTCATCCCTGGTGCCTTCTGTTTGCCTTGGGTAAGTCGTCGTGTGCTCATTGGAATTACCTTGATTTGGCATATTTTATTTATTATTTCCTCTTTGTTTTTGAATGTTTCAGTGGTGCCTGGTACATGGGGGATTTCTGTCACTGCGGGCGCTACCTGCGTGGCTCCTTCCATGTCCTCCCGTGCCGATGCGGGACATACTATGATGCTCCGTGGTGTAAGTTGTAGATTTCGTTTCCAATCTTGTTCCATTTAAAATTCCCTTCTTCCTTTCTGTTTCTTGTCTTCGATTTCCTGTTTCTTATTTATTAATTCTTGTTTCAGACCCGAGGCCTGAGGAAGTCCTGGTGCCAACGGAGGATCCGGTGCTGCCTCCCAGCTACCACTAATATTATCGTTATTGTAAATTCCTGTCTTCATATTGATGCTTTCATACCTTTAAGTTAGCTGTGATTACTTATCTTTATATATACTTTTATTATATATTATATATTTATATATTATTATATTATTATTTTTATATATTTTTATACATAAGTTGTCCTTCATTTATTTGCGAATAAAAATTTTTAAACGTATATAATAGCTTGAGAGACTGGCAGACGAGGTACGTTCAAAATTTTTGTTTCCTATATGTTGCCCTCTGCTTGTCTCTCTGATTTTCGTGTTTTATTTCTCTGATTCCCGTAGCTTTAGAATTTAATTAATTTAAAATGAACTTAATATATTTAATATATATATTTTTCTTATATTTCTACTGCGACCCCTTTGGTAGTATTGTTGATTGCTATCGCCTGGAAATCTGTACCAAAGGTGGCGCGATAGCACCTAACTATAATCTTAGAATTACTTATATTATTGATTATTAGTTTTAGGTTATAATTATCGTATTTTTAATTATGGGCTCGTCTATCCATGATTGCTGACCCCATCTACACACCTGCGTACACACGTACGTACGTATGTGTGCATGCATGTATGCAGGGACCCTAAATTATGTAGACCAAATCCGATCGGTGTACATAATTGAAGGTGTATAGCTTTTTGATGAAGTATTTTTAGGTTACGCGGGGAATTTCATCGTTTTAGCCACAGGACCACCCGAATTCAATTCCGAGCTTAATGAAGATTTAGCAGGGCAGCATACTGCTTGAGGAGCACTCATGCTGCTACGTTTTATTGATGCTTTTATGGTAGTGGTTTAAATAGCCATGCCCTGTCATACCTTCATGACATCATACATGTATATAGGCATATATGCATGCATATATGTGTAATTCACACATAATTCACACAACATACACATATACATGACTTTATAGACATTATCTCTTAATTATGATAGTCGGATTCTGTTAGAAACCTTCAAATTTTCATGTTGTAAAGGTTAACGTAAAACTTGACGATCCTTAGGATGAATTTTGGTATGAGTATCCTAAAATTGCCAAAATGCACTGCATTTTCTGAACTTTTCTTAATTTTATGAAGCTGTAAGCAGTTTTTATAACACTTGTCATAAAATTATTATTCAAAGATTTCATGTAAAACTTTAGTTGCCTCAAAACATTAACTTAGTTCAGCGTGATTAAAACTCTTTCTTCAATTTACTAAATATAAAATTTTTTAAAAAGTTCTACCCTAGTTCTTAGTTTATAATCTGATTATAATCCGAATTCTGGGAAATCCTTTTATAGTTATTTTATTAAATCCATCTATTGCTTATTTCTAGGTTAATTTGGCTGGCACGAGCTTATTTATTGGCCAAATCGGGTAATTTGTAATAGAAGATTCATGGTTAGGTTTTGCGTTACCCGGTTTTACCAAGAATGGCTTTATTAATCGATGTGCTCGTAATTATTTTCTTTACAAAATTATGGCCTTATCCCATTGACTACTTAGTCAATCAATTACTTGAAATATCTCTGTGGTTATTTCTAGTATTGCGTTAACAACGGAGATATGTGCCCTTATAGTTCGGAGAAACCCTTAGTCATGTGGCTCAATTCTGATTGATTTACATGATTAAAGGTTTATGGATATATAGCATTGCACATCTTTTATTCTTCGCGGATATTATTCAATTAATGTTAATGGAATCGCCCGAATTTGATTGTTCGTTTAAAATTTTCTGACCGGATAACATACCGTATGTGGAGTTCGCTGTTCTGCATACCTATATGTATCACTTGTACCTCCATGATGGTGGCATGTCCAATAATACTTGTATATTAGGTGGCCATTGTTGCGGGGCTGCCATGGAGTTTTTGATAATGATAACCATCTTGTCGGTGCATCCATTGGTATAAGGCCCGCTGCCTTGTGGGTTTTTGGCAAGTCTAATAAAGAACTTGTAATAGGCATTCATATAGATACAGGAGAACTGCTTAGTATATATGATTCATTGCAGGCGGTCGCGAGTCTTCTTATCGCTGGGCGGTTCAAGTTACGCTCTGGCCATGTTGTCGGGAGTCTCGACTGCTAGTGATACGCTGCGTCCAGTAAGGTGTCACATTGCATTTCTTTACGTGATTGGATTATAATTCATTATGGTTGCTCTCGGTGGGTGTGATTAATTTCTTTCTCAAGTGGGAGTGGTTTGTTAGCTTGATATGGCTAAACTCCTCGTACTTTCTATGATCCTTATTCTCTTCCTCTGTTGCTTTGATTGTTAATTTATTATAGCTGCCATTATGTATCGTGATTATTTATTGTATATTCCTGGTGGTAACCGTAATGATGTATCGTAATTCAGTGTGATTTTTGGCAAAAATTTTGCCTACTTGGGTACTTGTCCTCCCTCCTTAAAAGTGTCGTTGTCCTCAACGACTTGTATTTGTTTATGCAATTCTAACATTTGTTGTTGGGATTGTTAATACTCTTGGAAGGGGGTGAATTTCTTCTGTGTTTGTTTGGTTGTCTACCGAAAGGGGTTGTAGTTCTACTTCCTCTTGGTTTTCTTTTATGTTTAAATTTGTATTATTACACGTTTTACAGTTTTTACGGATTATTCCTTGTGTGAGGTATATTACTGTTGTTATTATTAATAAGGTTAGGATGCTGGACCCTCCTAACCAATATTTTTGGGTTAGTTTATGTCTATAATGATTGTTTCCCATGTTGAGAAGTTGTTCTTCTATGGTAGAGAGTGATTCTTCCGTATGCAGATTTTTTAATTTATTATCCTTTTCTGTTTCCCAAAACAATGATGTTATCGTAGGAATATGCATCGTTTTATAGATTATTGGGGAAATTTCTGATATGTTCAATGAAAATCCTGGGTTGTAGATAAATTCTTCTGAGTTTACATTTATTTGAGTTCCAATTAAAGTTGTCTGTTCCGTTCTGGCAATACACCCTGCACTTAATCTTAATATTCCTGAATTTGTAATATGTCCTTTTTCTGTTTTTCCCTTTTTACAGGTGATGCTGATTGGCTCTGGTTTTTTAGTTGAAAATATCCATGCGTTTAAGGATGGAATATGCTTCCAAAAAACTGAATTTTTTGTGTTTATTTTTATATCACATTGCTTTAAAATTTCCATTGAAGGGCGTGTAAGCATTTGACATTCGCAGGACGTAGTTGTGACTGTTTCGTGCATTGGTTGGGTGTTTTCGCAAATCGTGTGGTAGATTGTTTTTTGACAGGTGTCATAGTACTCTTTATCTGCCAAAAAGAATTTTCTTTCGTCTTCTGTCAGGGCAATATATTGTTTTCTTGGTAAAATGTAGATGGCTCTAGTATAATTTCCTGAAATGTTCTGGTACACAGGAAATGGGTAAATTTTATATAATTGTAGTGCTTTTCTATCTAGCAATGGGATGTCTACTGATATTAGTAATTTTCCAGATTTAATTTTAAGGTCTGTCTTGCCAATTTGTGAAAGTAATTCCACTCTAACGTGTGAAGTAGGAATCGGAAATTCGTAATCTTCCATTTTAGTGTGTATTTCAGTGATTACTTCTTGTAGTTGGGCTTTGGAAATTGTTGAAGGGTGTAATTTGCCTTCTCGTGCGTATTCTGTTATTTTAATGAATTGTTTTATTATTTCATATAAATTTTCCAATTTTAGTTCCAAATGTGTTGACCATTGTATCATTTTTTCATAATACATGTAATCATTCCAGTATTGTCCTTGTGATTCTATTTTGTTGATAGTTTCATTTAATTCTTTTTGAATAATTTGAATTTGCTTAGTTTTCTTGTTTAGATCCTGATGAATATTATTCACTTCTGCTTTTATTATGTGGGTTTGTTTTCCAATTATTTTACTGATGTTATTTTGCTTTTCATAAATATCATTTATTGCTTCGTTGTATTCCTCTGCGTCGTCGGAAGTCATGACTCCTATTACTGGTCCTAGAATGCTGCCTATGAATCCAAGAAGAGGTGCTCTTCGTCTATGCATGGTCCTGGGTGAAATTATTTCATGGGGTATGTCCTGGTGTAATTCCATTTGTATTTCACTTAAATCCTCATTTATAACTTCGAGTTGGTGTAGCTTTTCATTGAGGCGATCCAATTTTATCATATCTTTGCAATTAGTACTTTTCAATCGATTTGGGCACGTCTTGTAAATTTTCTGAACTTCTGACTTCATTTTGTCGAATTGAAGATGTTCCTGTAGTTTTTGGGGGTCCATGAATATAACGAACCTCCAATGGTTCTGAGTAGTGCGGATAGTTTCCAGTTTTTCGTAGAATAAGCCTGGGTTGTTATCAAAAGGTTGTACTTCGTAATTCCGTGGGTTTCCTGACGAGCCTGTCATGCTGAGTAGTACTCCTGTACAGATCATTGTTGCTTGGCCTAGGATCTGGGTAAACATCCTGTTGTTTGTCTATTTGTCTATAAAAGTAAGGTTTTTGTTAAAATTTTATTAGAGTTCTATCAGGGATGTTATCTTTTGTTACATTGTTGTGTTGATAAGGGAAGAAGGAATAAGGCAACCTCCATATCCTCTCCCTTGATTTCTTTATTCCCTTATTTTAATGAAATCAGATTATTGAATTTTTATCAAAAAAATTATTAAATATAACAGTGATATAATTATATATGTGAATATGAAAATAGTTGAATAGGTTTTGAAACTGCAAATCAATTGCATAAATATTATAAGTATTATAGGTGGTTTGGGGTTTGAATCATTGATTAAACATCCTACGTTTAAGTTTTTCTAATTTATTTTGCAAGCTTTATATATATGGGTATAATAGTGTGCGCCTAATCTAGTTATTATGTATAATTGCGAATATATCTATAATTCTAGTGGTGATATTTAATATGCGTCATGAGTAATGCTATCTAATTACAACTTTGTTAATCCTATAATATATAAAAGATAATAATGAAAATGGTGGTTTCGCTAGGGGCTTCCTAGTGAATTTTACTAGTTAATTTGCATTCCGTGAATTTTTATTGGAGGAAGACTTCTTTTTAGGGCGTTAGATATATAAGATTTGTATTTTCATCCCCTTGTGGAGGACCCCAGAAGTCTTCTTCGTTTGGTTCTTGATCGTCGGGAAGCCGCTTATTTCGTTTAATTTGCTTTTTACAATTTGCCATAGTATGGCCCCTCAAATAACAGTATTCGCAACAAGCTTCCCATTTGTATAATTTAATTAATAACGTCGCGGGGTTGTCCATACAAATAACGTACTCTTCGTCCGTAATATTACAATCATTTTTTTCCTCGCTAAAAAAATACATTTTTTCAAGGGCCGTTAACATTTTTCTCGCGGCCTCATGTTCTGCGCTACGTATTTTTCTTTCCCCGTTGCTTACGGTACTGAATTTATTCTCGCGTCTACGGTCTTCTACTTCGCATTTAATGATGAAAATTTTTGCGTTGTCGGTTCCCGCGGTTTCCTCTAACGTATACTTTGGTTTTGTAAAGCCGTACTCTGCCGCCAGCTCCTCCAACTGTCCCTTAGCAAACCGTAAGTTATTAATCTCCCCTTTTGGATGGAGGGTAGCGGGGTATATTTTTCCTTGTGGTGGTCGCATGTTAATGCTGGACATGATTTTCCTGTAAAAGAAAATTGCGGTTAATATTTTTTAATTTTTAGTCATTCACTAACTTAAGTTTGTTAAAATGTTTTTGGAATAGTTTTCCGTCGGGTTTTTCCAAGATGGCGTTGTTCTTGTCTAATATTTTTACAAGGGTGTAGGGTCCGTGGTATTTATTATCCAATTTTCCGTGTGTTTTAACTTCCCTTTGGACGTATACTTGATCTCCTACATTCCCTAAAAATGGTTTTACTTTTTGATCATAATTTTCTTTTGAATGTTCCTTCGCGGCAACCAAATTTTCCGCTGCCATTAATTTAATTTCCGATAGTCTTAATATTAGTTCCTGCAGATAGGTTCCGTAGGTTTCTAATTTTTCTGGGTTTGGAAATGAACTGGGGGTGCGTGCAATCTTACCAAACACTACTTCAAAGGGTGTAAATTTTGTGGCTTCGTGTATTGAGGTGTTGTACGCGAACATCGCGAAGGGTAGGAGTTGGTCCCAATCGTCGTAGGTTTCCGCGTATGACCTTATGTAATCCATCAATACGGCATGGCTCCTTTCCAGGGATCCGTTTGATTGCGGTCTATACCCTGAGGTGGTGACTTGCTTTACTCCGAAAATTTTGGATAATTTTCTGAGCAATTTATTGATGAAGCTTCCTCCCCTGTCTGTAAGTATAGCCCTCGGGGCTCCATATTGTGAAAATAAGTGTTTTGCTATTGCATGAGCGATAGTGGTTGCTGAAATATCGGGTATGGGGACGGCTATGCAGTATTTAGATAAATTGTCCTGCATGGTGAGAATATGTTTATTACCATCAGGGGTGGTAGGCAATTTTCCTACTGTGTCTAGGGAAACTTTGTCGAAGGTGTCGAGGGGTGTATCGGTGATTAGCATGGGTTCGTGAATTTTTGCCCGTACAATTTTTTGTCTCTGGCAGATGTCACATTTTCTGACGAATTCAGTAACTTGCTCTTTAAGTCCTGGCCACATGTACCTTTCTCTAATTCTTCGATATGTTTTGTTTATCCCTTTGTGACCTCCAATTTTACTCTCATGATTTTCGGAGATAATTTGGGTACGTGTCTCCTCTGGGGGTATATTTACGTTGCCATAACATATTGTTATTTCCATTTTTGAATTAGCGAATTCTTGAGTTAGAATTTCGCGCAATTTTCCTATTGGTAATGTGTCACTAATGTCTCCATGTTTTGAAATGCGAAATTCCGAAATATTTTCCTTTTCTAGGGCTATTCTCAAATTGTGTACGGCTACTTTAACGTATTCTTCGTTTATCTCATCAAAATGGTTTTGTTTAATTATGAGTGAATATATGTTAAAGCGTCTATGAGGTGTGATAAGCACTTCTCCTATTTTAGGTTTCCTATTTTTCAGGTCCTGAGGATCTACTACTCCCAAGTCCACTAGTAGTCGGCTTACGGGGGTGACAAACTCACAGTCAGCCGAGAGAAAATGCACGTAATTACTTTTCAAATAAGTAAGATTCTCTCGACAGCTACTTAGTCTGACCTGCACGGTTTTACTACTGCGCGTCCCCGTTCCATTGTACATTTCATAGGCCTTAGGTAGTGCCGGAGGGATGCAAGTGATTGACGGTCGCGAATGGTCAGACGGCAAACTAGTAGTATCCATAGTATGTTCGTCTGAGTATGTAGGTATATTTATTCCCATTCTGCGAGTACTATTTTTGTCAGTTGATGGATTAAAATTAGGTTCGTCATCCAGTTTTTCTGGAAAGGGCGTGGAAATAGCCCTGGGTTTTCTTAGTGCTGAGGGGGAATATTTCCCTAAAGCATCCGGGGTTGAAGCTATTCCAGGGTGAAAAGTGACACTTTTTCTGGTGTGAGCGTATAGATTTCTGGTCGGGGCTTCTTCATCTGGAGACGAAATTCCGGGGTCTAGATTTTCCTTACTTTCGGAATTTATCACCTTTCCTTTTTTCTGTGTTTCTTTTAATAATTCTTCAGCTATTTTTATAGCTGATTCTATTCTGTTCGTGAATTCGGTCTCGCTTTCAGGTTCCATTTCTTCAATGGCATCAAGGAGCTCTTGATTATTTTCTCCTTCCGAAACTGCTGTGATTTCAAGAAGCGGGGCTTCTTCATCCACTTCTGTCCTCTCCAGCCAGTCTTCATGGGCCTTTAAGGATTGTTCAAATCGTGAAAATGATTTTTCTATATTTTCCTTAGTTGAATTAGCCTTTTCTTGTTCCATCTGGTCTCTTTCTTGTTCTTCTTCTGTTGTACTGTCTTCACTGTCGCTGGGTGGCGGACTCACCATTTTAATGGGTCCTGTTTCTTGTTTTTCTGTCATAGGGGTTAATTCTTCCTGATCTTCTGGGAAGAATTCAGCCGAGCACTCTGGTGCTTTTGCCGGTGCACTCTTAGGTATTGTTGACGATGGGTATGCTGCAGGTGGTAAATTCAAGCTTGGTAGCACACTTTTTCTTTTTCTGAGGATTGGGGGTGGTTCTGGATCCCTTTCTGTTTCTTCCGAACTGCTATCCTCTCTATAATCTGGTCGATCCTGAACTCGTTGAGTCTCTACCCGCCGTCGAATCAACCGTTTGCTAATGGTGCTCTGGTCCAAATCAGCTGATGTTGATGCACTAGACTTTGACCTAGCGAGGGTCGGTTTTTGAGGTCTTGAAGTAGAGGGTTTAGAGGGTAAAATTCTCGAAGTAAATCCTTTTCTTGTCTGAATTGCGGGTTTATTTTTGGCTTCTGGTTCTAAAGTTTTTGAACTAGGCTTCGCGCTGTTTTCCTCTCGTTTATTAGCTTGTCTAGTCAACATTGGCAGTAACCTGGCAGGCTGTTTTTCTTCTTCTTCTTTTTCGTCAGAGTTTTCTACGATTGGATTTCTTGATAGGGCATCCGCGTTAGTATTTAATTTACCTGGTTTGTATTTAAACTCATATTCATAGTCTCTTAATTTTAGTCTCCAACGAATTAGTCTTTGGCCTGGATCTTTTACAGAATCTATCCACCTGAGGGGCTCATGGTCGCTCATGAGGGTAAATTTTCTTCCATAAATATAGGGTCGGAATTGTTGTACCGCGTAGAGAACTGCAAGGCATTCCTTCTCCGTTGTAGAGTAATTTAATTCGGGTCCAACTAGCACTCTCGACATATATGCCACAGGGAGATCCATTCCGTCCTTTTCTTGGCTCAGAACGGCTCCTATTGCATAGTCTGAAGCGTCAGTAGTTACTGTAAAGGGTTTTTCAAAATCAGGGTATTGCAATATGGGGCTTTCGCACAGAGCTTGTCGTAGATCCCTGAAGCTCTTCTCTTCCACTGGTCCCCATTTAAATACTGCTTCCTTTTTTAATAAATTTGATAGAGGCTTCGCTCTTGCGGAGAAGTCCTTGATGAATCTTCTGTAATATCCGGCTAGTCCTAGGAATTGTTTTATGTTTTTTGGTGTTCTTGGTCTGGGAAAATTTTGAACAGCCTCGATCTTTTTAGGATCTGGCTTTACTCCTTTGTCTGTAATTATATGCCCTAAATATGCTATTTCTTTGAAAAGAAATTCGCACTTTTCCGGTTGTAGTGACAGGTTGGCTTCTTTCAGTTGTTTGAGAAGGCGTCTTACCTTTTTTCCATGATCTTCTAAGTCTTTAGCGTATATTACTATGTCGTCGAGATAGACAAATAATTCGGTCCCCTGTAGCCCTAATAGAACTTGGTCCATTAGGCGCTGGAATGTAGCCGGTGAATTTTTCAATCCCATGGGCATTCTGACGTACTCATAGTGTCCATTCAATGATGAAAACGCTGTTTTTTGTCTATCATTCGGGTCTAGTTCTATTTGATGGAAACCACTGGCTAGATCAAAAATAGAGAAATATTGTGCAGTACCTAAGTGATCTAAAATATCTGCAATATTTGGCAATGGGTATGCATCCCCAATTGTTTTTTCATTTAAAAGCCGAAAGTCTATTACTATTCTCCATTTCTTCTTTCCTGTGGCGTCTATTTTCTTAGGTATAATCAGTAGGGGTGAGTTATAAGGAGATTTTGAGTTTTGAATTGCTCCTTCTATCTTCATTTTTTGTATTACTCTCTCAACTTCTTCCTTTTGAGAGGGTGAAAATCGGTATGGCCTGGTGTTAATAGGCACGTCGTCTAAAGTGTGAATCTTGTGCTGCACTAAATGAGTGGAGGTTAGAGGTTCTCCTGGCAGGTAGAAATTATCAGGAAATTCCCTAATTATCTCCAGTACATGTTCCTTTTCCTCGGTATTCAAATGGTCCAGTCGAAGGTGTTTTATTACTTCTTCAGCTTTATTTACTGGGGGTGAATAATCTTCGTCTGCCGAATATTCGTCGAAATCTTCTCCTGGAAGTTTGTAATATTCAAAGGGGATGATTTCTTGTGGGGGTAATTCTATTTCGAGGTCATTATCTGTTGTATTAATGGCGAATACATGACAAATCCCATTCACGTTGGTTACGGCTGCTTCGCCTACTAGCACGCCCTCTGTAGTTTTTATTAAGGGTAAGTACCCTTCTTTTATTTCGGAATTTATTACTGCTATTGGAATAGCTCGTCGAGTCCTGGCTCTTACCTTGATTGGTCCTAGTAGAGGCCCTTTGTAATCTGTGGTATTTTCTAACGCTACTCTAGATTCATTGTCTATGAACGGTATAGGTTTTGTGGGGTTGGAGTGCGTCACAATGGTGTTATGCCAAAAGGATATTTCTACCTTCTCTTGTCGAAGATATTCTCGACCTAGTATTCCATCCGTGCTTATTGGGAAGTCAGAATGTACTACATGAAAAGTGATTTTGGATTTCATTAATTCGATGTTTACTGTTCCTATAGTTGAAATCCTACTTTGTGTAATTCCTGTGATTTCTATTGCTTCATTCTCATTGACCAGTAGGTCCTCATCTAAAGCATCTAATTTAATGACATTTATGTCCGCACCTGTATCCACTAAAAACCTTGCCTTTGATTGTAATAGTTCATGCGACGAAAGCTCTACTACTGGGGATTCTCGACTGAGTTTGGTACAGAAGATTTTTCTTGCTTCTTGAGAAATCTCACGCTGTTCTGACGCTCGGTTTTCTCCACGCTCGTCGTCGCGTCTGTTCGACGAGCGGAATCGAAGTTTAAATCATTTTTATTAGCTGGAGCTGGTGATTGTGCTCTCGGGGGTGTATTAGTTCCTTTATATGGGTAATTGTGATTAGGGTAAGGGTTGTTTGATGTTAGCGAACCTGGATAGTACGGATAAGGTTGATAGGGTATATAAGGTGGGTATTGAAATGGGGGTGCGTAATTATTCGGGTAATTAGGCACTATTGGTGATGTAGGTCTCCTTATTATCCCTGTTGGTCCTTGTCTGGGTTCCACTGCTCTATTCCTATCCGGTGATGATGCAAACCTAACATGAGGGCTTGGGCTCCTATCCCTTGATCCTGTATAAGGGGTGGAATATCTATTTTCCGCAATATTGTTTATAGGAAAATGGGGGTTTAATTGATGTCGAGCCTCATACTCGAGTGCGTATTTTAATGCTGCTTCCAATGACGATGGATTCCGTGATTCCACCATTCCTGATATTACATCGGGTAGTCCTCGGATAAAAGCTTCTAAGGCGCAATCGTTTAAGGGTAGTAACATCTGCTCCGCGTTTTGATATTTGTCTTCTAACGCCGCTTGAGCTCCGGATTTAAGTAGGGTGATTCTGTCGTAAAACTCGCTTACACTTTCGCTGCGAGACATCCTAATTGTGGATATTTCATGCAAATACCACGAGTAAGTCTTGTGGGGGGCAAAGCGCTGTTTAAGATGTTGTATTAAGTCGGTTATTGTGGAAAATGTTTTTCCGTGCGTGCTATCTCTTGCAGCACCCTTTAATCGCGCTAGTACCGCCATTATGTACTGCCTTTCGCAATTTGCAGGTACGCTGGATTCTCCATTTAATACATCTTGAATAAAGTCCCTAACTGGCATATTTTTTCCGTTAAAAGTGGGTATATTCATCACTCCCTGTTGTATAGCAAAACATTCCGCCATTGAAGTGACCATGGCGTCACTAAGGGTTCGTGAAATGTTTCCTGTGAACTCTCCACCTTGCGTTTTGTCATGAGTGGTGCTATTTTTATCGTGAGGCATGTTGGTTTAATTTTTGTAATTCGAAAGGTTGAATAAAATTCCGTATAATTTAGTCTGTCCAGAAACCGGGAGTTTCGAATGCTCCTTATGTGTAAAATTATATTAATTTTAGCACCTGATCCTTAATTTTGATTAATGATGAAAAACTGACCTTTTCAAATATTAATCAATTCAATTAAATAAATTCTTATTAATTATTAATTTTTTTTTGATAAAAAAATTCAATAATTACTTTGCCAGTGTAATGTCAAAATTTATGTTCAAAACCAGATTTAAGTTGGCTTATATAAAATGTTTATTGTTATTATTATTATAATTAATTTTGTTTCCAGTATTTTAATTTTCGTAAGAAATGTTTAGACTTTATCCGGAATATTTATTTTGAAAAGAGTTGGAAACGATTTTCCAATTACTCCGGATATGCCTGCACCTATTTCTGGATTTATAATGTTAAACTCAATTTCTTGCTTCAATATGGGAATTTTTACTACACCACTTGTTGTAAGGGTGGCGTTGTGAATAACGTAAATTTTGAGATGGTTAATGTTATTATAGGTGGCTAATTTCTCCTTATGAATTAGATTAATAGTTAAATTTGGGTCGTATAAAAAGTCGCCTACTTTGTTTTTTAGTAATTCGGAATAGACTGAAATTATAGTGTTTGAATCGTGCTTAAACACTATATGGGAGTCTTTATGTGCCATACAATTTTTATATTTTTATTTTTTTTTATTATAATTTACCGATCTTAATTTTTCAGTTTATTCTGAATAATAATATTTTATATTATTGTCCCTGAATTTTGTCCTTTTGTGAGCAAAATTGAGAATATTTTGATTTTTTAAAATTATGATAAACTATTTTGTAGACCTTAATTTCTTTTTCCTTGGTTGTCTTGACCGTATGGTCGCCTGCCACCAAACCAAACCAAATCAACTGTTATAGTGTTCAAATGGATTCTTTTATCGTGTGTGTGTGAGAATCTGTTCAAAGTGTTTTATTTATATTAAAAAAAGTATTATAGTTCAATTATTATTACATATTATAATATCGTGGTTACTTTGAATTTTATTTTTAATTGTTAATTTAGGAAATTTAATTTATTGCTGAATTTGTTTATTTGTTTGTTTTTAATTGTTTATTTTTAAATGAATGCAGTAATACTAATTTTGAACTGTTACTGTCAATGATTTGTTCTAGCTATTACTGTACTGCAAATTCTTGCTGTGGCGCGCGCAGTCGCTGCAGCGTTTAACCTTGGATTATATGTTTTCAGTGATATAAGGCGGGTCAGGCCAGCCGCGACCGCGAATTCCTGAGCAAGTAATTGCAATTATTGAATTTATAATTAGATTATGTGTATTAACAACTTGCGTTTTCGGTGATACAAAATTAATTAAGCCAGACTCAAGCACAAACCCTTAATTAATCTTTAAAATCACAGAAAATGTTTATTGTTAATAAACAAAAAAAAAATTGTTTAATGTCACAGAATTTTAGAGATACAAGATTGGACAAGCTAGACTCAAGCACAGACTCTTGGACAATCTTTGCAATCAAAAATATTCTGTTAGTTAACAAAGTTAAAATGAAAGTTATAAACAATTACAATGCAGACACTTCGAACTTTGCCTTACCCAGTCGATCGTCATCGACGGTGACCGTTCAACGAATCTAAAAAGGACTTATACTCTCGTGTGCTGTTCTTGTTTTGTTTTAAACTTAAATTCAAACTTAGTTAACAAATTGAAAATTTCAGTAGTACGAAATTAAACAAGCCTGACTCAAGCACAACACCTTGTGTAATTTTAGTACTTTCAGAAATTTGTGTAATTATAAAATTTTGAATTTAAATATTCAATGTTTTAATACTATAAGTTTATTCAGGTAATGGTTGAGACACAATTGCCTGCGTAAACTCTAGGTAGAAAAACTTCTGAACTTTAAATTTATTTTAAATCAAAATAATGATGTTTTACTTTTTTCTTATAACTTTTTTTTTAAACCCTTCACTTGCACAATCTTGCTATAAAGAATACATGCAAGGTTTATTCGGGGTGATTCGATGATGTTATTGACGATGGCAGAGCTTGTGATCACACGAAGTATACCAACGCTTAAAATAAGATAATTTATTCTAAGATTTAATTTCAAATATTTAAATTTTGACGAGTAGAAATATATTATCCAATTATTTCTACTTAACTTGTAATTTTGTAATTTTGAAAATTCCTAAATTTCGAAGCTTTTATTTATGAACAATTTTTATTCGAAATAATTGCTCATATAATTTTGATTCGCTTCAATTAAATAAATTTTAAATTATTATCAATTGTGACAACAAAAGTGACAATCCCACCGCTGCCACCAAATCAGCTGTTACGTCCCGAGCAAAAGGCGAGGGTAGGTTGGATAATTGGATGTAAGGGAGGCGGTAGGCTGATTATATCAGGTTGGTAAGGCCTGATAATTTATTTTTGTTTGTGGGTACGTTGTCACTTGTCAGGTCTATGGGCCCTGAGTTGTTCACAATGATAATAAAACACTGAATTTGTAAATAAATGACAATTTATTATAAATAAATAGAATGTTGCACAGTTTGTTACTTAGGTGGTAAACTATACTACTTCTCGGATGAGAAGGCAATTTTATGAGTTTTATGCGTTTACG
Source organism: Diplolepis rosae (assembly GCA_030998225.1). NCBI lineage: Eukaryota > Metazoa > Arthropoda > Insecta > Hymenoptera > Diplolepididae > Diplolepis > Diplolepis rosae. The sequence goes on along the minus strand of JAPYXD010000669.1, from coordinate 1,667 downwards.
AGCCAAATATACAGGTTTTGAGATGCCTATATATATGTCACTTTCGCAGTTGATTGTGTACGTGTTACGCTAATATACTAGGTTTTGAGATGCCTAGGTATACAACTCACGCACCACATTCAGTGTTATAAGTTTTGTACGGTTATGAGCCAAATATACAGGTTTTGAGATGCCTATATATATGTCACTTCCGGAGTTGATTGTGTACGTGTTACGCTAATATACTAGGTTTTGAGATGCCTAGGTATACAACTCACGCACCACATTCAGTGTTATAGATAATATAATAAGTTTTGAGATGCTTATTTATATGTATAACTTACTTGTCTACCTCTTAAATTAGAGGGCAAAAGAGAGAATTGTCGTTTATTACTCCTATTGTTGCAAGTCAACGCGCACAAATCCTTGCAGGATAGTTGGTGTAAGGGATGCAAGTCCACCAGCGACTGATGTGATCAATTATCCGCTTACGTATCTTGTTAAGTACACGAGAAATGAATCAAACATGCACTTGTTAACAAGATAGGTTAGTTCGTCCCGATTTCAGAAATGAATCACTATTAACCGACACGACTAAATACGACGATACACGTAATCCAAAGGAACTATCTAGCACTACGGTTTCCGGACTTGCACCACTTAAGGACCAAGGATTTTATTTACCAAGTACCGAATGTTGAGTTGCTCATAGAAATCCACTGAGACTTACGTTTATCGAAGGGTCTGCTCACGACGTTGAATTACCGGTCCGGACCTAACAACCGTACAACTGTTCGGAACTTAATGACAAACCTCCAGAGGTGAATCTGGGGTATATATACTATTGATGCTTCTATTAGTGGGAGCAGATCAACGTAAATCGGTGGCACGGCACGTTCGAATCGTAAATCGGTGGCACGGCACGTTCGAATCGCAAATCGGTGGCAAGGCACGTACGAATTGCGAATCGGTGGCCAGGCACGATCTCTGCAAGGGTTCATGAGTTCATCTCTTCTATTGCCCAATTTTATATCTAGTTTCCAAATAAATGCATTTATAATTACTCATTTCTGCATTTATTTGTTTACAATTTGTGTTACTTATTTTATGAAGTATGATCATTAATTGGTTGCCAATGATCAGTCAATCGATTTCTTATCTATGATCCATAATCAATGATCGATTTTTATTCATTGATCGTGATCGACTCATCGGCAATCAATACATAATGGCGATAATATTGATCAATACTATTTTACTACCTGAGGTATCAATAATAGTACTGATGTAATGTTGATACATAATTAATATTAATATAATAATGATTATAATATTTAGTCATTATAATTAGTGAGGCTGTGCCGATAACTTCTCATTCTCTCATTAGGTTATTAGCACGGCGTTACTACTTTATCGGCTCGCGGTGTGAGTTACTGACTCATTACCACGGGTGCAATTACCATATAGACAGGGCGCTGTTCTTCTTCATCTCTTATTACCATATGTCAAACCGATTCGTCGACGTGAGGTATACATAGGTTTACCTCATGCGCACAGCTACCCGGTCCATGTGATAATTTATCATAGGAACACTCTTATACTTGAATGATGTCTTCCTCGTTATCCTCGGTGTTTGGCGCATTGCCCTTGCACAGGGGCAATATAAAATTTTAAAAGTTACTGGGATG